>JAQIWM010000268.1:0-11169 GCA_034695285.1 Eniochthonius minutissimus | reverse complement strand
ATGATAATAATGCAAAACACTATCAAATGTATGAAGTGACATATTAACACAAAACCGACTCATGCATTAAAGAATTCGTATCATAAACTTCCGGAATCTTTTTGTTCATAACTTTATTATTAATATGAAATTATTTAATAACGATGTACTCATATTCGTGATTTATTATCTATTACTACACATTGTAAGTGAATACTAATAAATTCTTTCGCCAATTTTTTGTAAATTAAATAATGAGTGAAAATGAAATGAAAAAATATTTTGTATAAAATTATTTCAAATTTTTATATTACGATGTAATGAGAGTTTACTAGAACTAAAGTGCATTTCCTGTACAGATTATGAGAGGGTTCTATATTGGCTTTATCCTTTGCATTTCAGTTATATAACCTTCACTTTTGTGATAATAAAATTTAGGATATCATCGATCATGATGATAACCGGCATATGATTAGGGTTGCCACCCCGTCCCCCTTTGGGAGGATTGTCCCCCAAAAATGTTAAATGTCCCCCATCCCCCTGACACCTTCAGGGGGACGCTTTTGTCCTCCAATTCTAACATTTTAGTTAATTTATCTCCAAAAATTCATAAAAAGTTCCAAAATCTTAAAAAACATTTTAAATTTTTAATAAACTCTATATATTAAGAAATTAATTAAAAACTAAATGCCGAAATGTTCATTATAAAAATTATTAAAAGCTATTTTCTCCCTAAAAGTAAAAATATATTAAGGGGGAACCAAGGTAAAAATTAAGTTTCTAAAAAATTTTTACTAAAAACACAAAGGGTCCCCCCTGTGATTTGTAACTGTCCCCCTTTTGATATGACCAAAGGTGGCAACCCTATCTGCGGATGACAATATTTAAAACAACATTTTTGTTATTGAATAAATTAATATCAATTTAAATTCATATTTTGTTATGCAATAGTGTAGTAATATTCATACACATATAATATTTAATAAAAACTTTTTTAATTAAAAAACATAATATTATCATGGAAATAGCATTAAATATTAAATTTTTATGTACTAATAAAAGCAAATATCATATTTGATTAAATAATTTTTTTGTAAAATAAATATTCTTAATAAAATTGTTAACATCAATAAAAAATAAGTTTTAAAATCAAATAAATTATTATCTTATATATTAATTAGTTAATTTTTAAATAATGAATGATTACCGCGATGAAATAGAAAATAAGTTACATTTAATTAATTTTTTCAATTATATTTAATATAAACAATAATTGTATAACAATTATTGTTATAAAAAATTATATATAAATTAACGATTTAGTGTATATGTATATAATTATATGATCTTTTGAATAAATGCACCAATGATATAGTCAATATTTAGGTGTATTTATAAATAGAAAACAGCGACGTCAAAAGACGTGAGACGCTAGGTGTTTAAGTTCCAATTTTTATCGCTAAAATAGACACAGTCTGCGTCTAAAGTCTTTAAAATATTATTATTATTAATCCCATATAGTAAATGTGTCCATTTATAATACTATAAATAAACTTTACATATTTATTGATTACTTTTACTATTACTATAGCATGTTTTATAGTCCATTTATTTAGCTGTCGATCATTAATAATAGAGTTTGGTAATAATAAAACTCACATCGTCTTAATATAAAAAATATTTTATAATTGGGTTATTATAATGATTATCGTGACAATACATGAATTTTAATATTAAATAAAATTTTCATATAAAATTGATATTATTAAAAAAATGAATTAAATTCGTTTAATAAAATAATGATAAATGTTACGATACACTAACAATACATACATACATTTATTTATTATAATATTTAACAGTACTTTACATTTACTAATAGATTTTTAAGTAATAAAAAAATTTATTATTAACAGATATTCCATAATCTTATTGTACAAATTATAATAATAATAATAATGACATTTGCAATTGTAAATTTAATTTAATTTAAAATTTATAACGATATTATATATTGTTAATATGCTGTTTATTGTTCGTTTAAAAAATTTAATATTTGATATTTATTTGTATATTTTCATTATTTATGCTTATAGTTAATTATACGTCAATAGAGTGCAAAAGATTATCTTAAAATTGATAACGGATTTTTCAATGTTTAATTTTTCAACCGATGTATGATGATAAATTTATGCCGAAAAAACCATCGTTAGCCCTGAGTGAGGGTATATTTAATTATGAAATTGATATTCTCTTTGGGACAGTTAAACATGAAAGATGATTACTATCAGTGGAGGCATTCAAAGATCTCGATTCTCACGTAACTCCGACGATTATCATAATTGTTTTAAACATTAAAAGTTTGTATTCATAATAATTTTATAATCATGTGTTAGATTTGAATAAATTATATTTTTTTTATTATAATCCAAAATTCAAAGAGAGACAAATTGTAATATAAACTGCATTATTCCTTAATTCGATTACTTACCTTTATAAGATACCTGTATACAGAAATTCAGTGTAATATTAATTATCAAGTATGTTATACACATCTTTTGATCTTTTAATAAAGTTATTTTAAATCAAAATTATTTTATTTATTGATTATTTATACATCATTTTATTAATGAAAAAACTTCAAAAATTACAATTAATGAGAGTCAATTTTATACTTCACATTTTGCATGATATGCTGATACACAATTAAATTTTGTGTATAATTAAATTTTTTAAGAACATATTAATGATTTTTTAATATACAAAATGTTTTAATTTATTAGAGATAAATATAATTTTTTGAAAACATATGCAAATTAAATTTATTAAATAATTTATGAATGCAAACATTGAAATTCCAATCCATAGTCCAATATTTCCTCCCAAATTATAAATTAATTTATTAATGTCCAATTTTGGAGTGTAAATAAATTTAAAATTCGGGTTTTCTTTAGGAAGTATGTTAATAATTAAATGTTTTGATTAATAATTATAATCAATTTTTGATATTTTAGATGTTATTTTATAAATATTTGTAAAACAATTATCTTTGCACCGCATTTCGCAAAATAGTTCAATATTGATCCAAATTGTTAAATTTATACGATGTTTAACTGAATTTGTACAATATTTGTATTTATCTGATAAAAAATATTTAACAATTATGTAGTTGGAATTTACAATGCAATTAAATTGCCGCATATATTCATTACTTATGCAATTGTATAAACACTTATATTGCGATATATACCTATATTCAAGATCATAGTCTTTATAATTAATACATTGTGTTTTATACGGTGGTGGAAGATAATTAATTGATGTTTGTTCAAAAGTGATATTATAATTATAATTTAAATTATCAAAATTATATTGAACAAATTTTGACATTTGAAATGCAAATGATCTAATTTTATTATTTGAAATAGTAATTTGCATATAAGGCAATTGTTGCACATAATTTTTATTTAACCATATATTTTTGTTAATCATGTGAAAATGTTCAAAAAATGTATTCATAAATATAATTTTTGACATTATATTGTTTTTAAATGAAAAATAAATAACTGTATCATTATTAAAATTATAATTATTGATTTGATAAAAATGTGAACATTCCCTTTTTTTATAATATGATATCACGTGACACGATTTCAGTACATTTTTTTCAGAATTATTATTCAAATATTCTATTAAATTTAATCTCTTCTCTGATTGTAATTCATGAAAATAACTTTCATTTATTGTCAATTTTGATGTAATTTCAGTAAAAATTAAAATCGGAGGAAAATATAAAGCTACACTATGATTTATTCTAATAATAAATTCAAATTCTAAATAATTTGATATAAAATCAATTGATTGTATAAATATAAAATAAAAAATAATTATTTAAAAGTATAATTTAATTTTATATTTAATTAGAAATTTACGTATATTTATATTAATATATTTTATAAAGTGCTTAACAATACATTTAAATAAATAATTTATTGAATGTTTTATTGATAATCCATACCAAAGTGCAAATAATCCTCCGATTGAACATAAATAATCGGAAAAAGACATTACTGGTAAATGATAATAAAATTCTTCTACAGTGAATAATTGATCAATATGGAATAAACTTATATTTTTTGTTTCATTATAAATTTCCATTAATTGTAAATTATAATGTTCAATAATACAGTTCTTTTTACATCTATTTTTACATTTATCTATTACTTCTTTTATTGATGCTTTACATTTGATTGTAATATTTGAATACATATCAATTAATACATTTAATTTAATTGTACGGTAATTCCAAATATAACTATGACCACATTTATCTGATTCTATAATTTGTGCACATTTAACAATACAATCATCATATGATTTTGAATTTTCAGTGCCAATATTTTGATCATAATCATAACAATCAGTGTCATACGGTGACGGCTGAAGATATTCGGTAATTACTTTTAAACCATAATGATAATTTTTATGTTTTTCGATATTAATATTAAATTGATGTATGTGTAAATGCGGAGGTACATTCGAAGGGTGAATAATTATTCGAAATTTAACATTGTTATTTGGTAAAGTAAATTGCATCATTGTTAGATCATGAATTTTATTAATAGAATTGTGTGTGTTTAATTCACTGAGTATTGTAAAACATGGATTTGTTTTATGCAATAATTCACTTACAACAATATCGTTCGAAATATTGTCTGTGAAATTATACCATTGTGTTATATTAATAGTTGATCCATAACCATCAATTAATTTTAATTCAATACCCCATACACGTGTTGTATTTAAATACGCATTATAATAAATGGCATTTTCGTTAATATTTTTTGTAAAACGATTCCAAAATAATTTTTTTTTAAAATTATTATTATTATATGGACATAATGTAATTGCGGGCAAATGATTAATATGTCTTAATTTTATTTCTGTTTTTAATACCGTCGGATATTTAATATATTCATGTGTTAAAAGTATAATTTGATAAATAAAAATCAAACTTATAATGCATCTTCCAAATAATGAGTATGATATTAATTTTTTACAAATATGAAAATGTTTAAATTTATTTATATCCATTATTGTTTAATTTATACACAAATAGTTTATTATTACAACATATAACTCTATTTATTTAATAAAAATCGATTTATTAAACAAAAATAATTGTTTATGACATAAAATGAATTAGTCGAATATTTTTCACAAATTATTTTATAATTATTGAAATAATCAAATAGTTTATTGAATATATATTTGGATTTACAATATAATAATATTATTAAAAATATAAATAAATTTTAATATTTATTATTTATAATAAATAACTGTAGTTTTTACTAGTGAAATAACCAAATATATTTATTTTTATGTATTTTTTTTATACATTATTGTAATGTTTTGTTAAAAAAGTTATTTTTAATATACCATGAAATTATTAATGTAAAATTTAATAACAAAATTTTTTAATAAAAAACATGATATTGCCATGGCTATGGCAATTTCTAACAAAGTTTCTAACAAAATTTAATTTTCGTAGTAAGGGGGACCCTTACTTCTGTTGATCGAAAAGTGGCCATAACTTTTGAACGGTAACTCCGATCTCAAAAATTCCAATGGATTCGGAATCAACATCGAGAGCTACATATAATAGCGTCAAAAAATCGAGATGGTCAGAAAACTGTACTCGCTTCATCTATACATTCTCTAAAAATTGTTAAAAATTCAGTTATTTGTTCTTTAAACACGTTCACACTCTCCTAAAAATATATTTATATAAAAATGTCTTTACCATTAAAATTTCAACAAAATTAGATTGGGGGGCGGGGTTAAAATAAATTTTAAAAAAAGTCAATTTTTAAGATTTTGAGTGCAATAAAAAATTTCAAAAGTTAATAACTTTTGAATTATTTGAAATTAAAATATTATGTTTTCACTCTCATATGTATCCCTAAAGGTGCTTTAATTGTAGACAACTAAATCACCTAAATCCAAAAATTTTTCTTAATGTCCCTTGTCCTTTAAACATAATAGTAAATACAAATTCAGTATTTTATTAAATTAGTTTTTTTTATTATTATTACTTCAAATACACTATCATTGATGAAAAGTTAACTTTTGTAATAAAATTACATTTTTATATAATTGTTATTTAGTTAAAGTTAAAATAATCAATAACTGTATTTAATTACAACTAATTATGTATTAACATTTGATGATTAAAATAAATGTTTAGAAAAAACATTAAGAATATACATTGTACTTTATAAGGGCCCCCTTTGGTTTTGACTAAATGTGGCAACACTAGTTTGTATGTATAACTAGTTAAAAGCTTTGACTTTTAAAATTTTATCTAATTTTTATAATAAAAATATTTCTATTTAACTTTGAATATTAATAATGTTTTTACATTGATTTGTATTATAAAATTCTTATGCAACAATGTTAAACGTTTACACGTTTTAAATGTAAAAATTAAGATTTATACAGTGGAGTTTACGATACTACTGTTGTTGATATTAATGTGCAGTTTTACGCATTTGTTTTTTACATGTTTAAATTAATTTTAATTATAAATAAAAACAATAATTTCTAACATTTTTATTTTCCTTTAAGTACATTATATGTATTTATTTTATTAACATACACGTTTTTATTTGAAATAATGTGTGTATTTTTTATTATTATATTCTTATGTAAAAATATTTATCAGTAATATATGACACATTAATATAGCACTTTCACTAAAAGTTTTTAAACTTTTGATATGTTTATTAATCTTTAAAACATATTTAAAACAACATTATTGTTTTTGAATAAACTAATATTAATTTAAATTTATATTTTGTTATGCAATAGTGTAGTAATATTCATACACATGTAAAATTAAGTAAAATTTTTTTAAATTAAAAAACATAATATTGCCATGGAAATAGCATTAAATATTAACTTTTTATGTAATAATAAAAGCAAATATCTTATTTGATTAAATAATTTTTTTTAAATAAATATTTAAAAAAAAATTTTTAATAAAATTGTTGACATGAATAAAAAATAAGTTTCAAAATCAAATTAATTATTATCTTATATATTTATTAGTTAATTTTTAAATAATGAATAATTACCACGATGAAATAGAAAATAACTTATATTTAATTAATTTTTTCAATTATTGTAAACAATAGCAAAGTATATATAAATTAACGTTTTAACTTATTAATATATCTGTGTAATTATTCATATATACACATAAACATTTAATGCTTATATTTATTATTTACATAAAACCGTTTAACAATAACTTACAATGACGAAATCTGAAAATTATTTATAATTATGATTTATTAATTAATAATATTTTGTTAATAAAAATGTAAACATTGCATTTTTTAGAACATTTAATAAAAAAAATTCATTAATTACAAATCACGAATATTTAAATGCATATGCATATGGTGCTTAATAATATTAAACATTATATTTAAAACATATTTTAAATTTATAATTTTGTTTATGCATAATTAAAAACTATTTCATCATATTTATATTTTACAGATAATTCTGTTTCTATGTTTATATAAAATAATTAAATACATTTTTATTTTTACATAAATATTGCATACGACACAATCATATACATATTATACAATTGAAATAATTATTTAAAAAAATTATAAAAATTCATTTGTATTGAAATTTTATTTGCGTTTATTTCACTATTGACTTTCATGTATATCATACACATATTCTGATCTTTTAATAAAGTTATTGAAAATGTAAAATTTTATTGTTTTAATTATTTTATTTATTAATTAATTTACATCGGTTATTAGATTATTAATGACCACACTCCGAAAAATTCACATTTATTCATAATCAATGTTTATATTTGATTTTGATTCAAAATTCCATTCTTAACAAATATTAAACTAAAAAAAAACATACACAAACGTAATGATGGTTAATTCTTAATATTAATTATTATTTTACTATAAATGAAGTGATTTGATAAGGAATTTATTTACATTTTGGATTTGTAATTCCCATTTTTAAGTAAATAGAATGAACGAATTCCTATTTTTAGATTAAAATATAATTCCTGATTTTATATTATAATTAATAAATTCCTTTTTTATGATTATAAAAGTCCAATTTTATCATGTTTTTAGTCTCATAAAATCGCATTTTTAATAATAAATACATATTTAAGTATCGTTTATGTGTAAAGTGTATTTTCTTCATTAATGTAAATAACGTTTAAATTGTAAATTAAAACTAAATAATTAATAATTATAAATAAATAATTAACTATAAATTTTTACAAATTATTTACCATTAAATTAATAATAAATAATTATAAACAATAACAACATTAACATTAAATGCAATATTTAAGTCGCTTTTTGTATTATTAAACGCAATAAATGAAATGCAGTCACAACAAACGCAATGCATTTAATGACACAAAATTGCATAAAATAGCGCAATGCCATTGCCGGGTCAACGGACAATGGTTTGATATTGAACGGGTCATCAATGCCCTTTTCCAATGCCAATCGCAGTGATTTCTCTTCACCTGTGACATGTTCCATCATCCGCTAAACGCAATTCTTAATCCGTAAATCATTTAAATTGTTTATTATTAAAATGTGCATGAATAGTGACATATTTATTAATTAAATTTAAAACATTCATAATCAAATTATACCGATATTAAAATGTTTATGTGATTATTTATAAAGAAAATTTATTTCACTTATTATTTTTCAAATTTTTGACAATAAAATGACAGTCAAAGAACATAACTAATAAATTGAAAGAGAAAAATATTATAAAGGACAATTCCCATTCTCTATGGGACTTGTCCCCCCGCGAAGCCCAAACAAAATATATATCATTCGAAAGGTCTTTAAGAGTAGATCAACTTTGTCTCTGGGCCCAACTTCGAATTTCGTGTCATAACGCCGCTAGAGGGCGAAAACTGTTGCCACGCCCCCTTAGCATATAGTAATGATATAGTAGTCAATTTATACTAATTCGACCATGCTGAATCTATATTTTAAAGTTGCATTGCGATATCTTTAATAGTTACTGAGAAATTATAATATATAATAGGCAATTTCTAGATATTATGATAGATACATGAAAATTATGCGTAAAAAATGACTCGAAATTCCAAGTTTAGTCTAGAGACAAAGATGATCTACTCTTTATGAGCATTCTAATAACATACATCTTGTTTGGACTCAGACATTTTTTACTCATAATTTCCATTTATCTATCATAATATCTAGAAATTGTCTATTATATATCATAATTTCTCAGTAACTATTAAAGATATCACAATGCAACTTTAAAATATAGATTCAGCATGATCAAATTAGTATAAATTGACTACTATATCATTACTATATGCTAAGGGGCGTGGCAACAGTTTTCGCCCTCTAGCGGCGTTATGACACGAAATTCGAAGTTGGGCCTAGAGACAAAGTTGATCTACTCTTCAAGACCTTTCGAATGATATATATCTTGTTTGGGCTCCCAGGGGGAACTTTTGGAAAATCCCCTTTGTATCATAATATAAATAAAGTGATAATAATGTGATAGTATTTTGGCGTTGTTGAGTTTTGTGATTTTATTTACGGGATTACCATTGTCATTTGATAGTGTTATCAGAGGCGGATCATCAATGTTTAGCAATTACTAGAGTTGTCCTTAATTTACTACTATTACTAGGATTGTCACTACTTTGGAGGACTAAACATTATATAACTTTAATTGTGATTTAATTAAAGTAAACATCACAGTGTAAAATGTGCACATAAATACAAATAATAATATGCATATGTAAAAAAAAGTATTAAACTGATTATTTATTGTAATTATTTTCATTAATCCCTAATAGTAAATGTATCTATTTATAATATTATAAATAAACTTAACATATTTATTGATTACTTTTACAACTACTAGCACTACTATTACTAGCATGTTTTACAGTTGATAAGCTAACATTTACTTAGTTATCATTAATAATAGAGTTTGATAATAGGAAAATAAAATAAAATTTTATTAAAAACTGTTATTATTAAAAATATATATCGTCCTTTTAATAAAATAATGATGAAATTCGCGAACCATTAAAACACACACATTTATATTACAGTATTTATGCGTTAATCAATAGATTTTTAAATAAAATAAAAATATTGATCATAAACAGATCTGCAGATATTTGAAGAAATAGGTGCGGCTCTATTAAAACGTCGTATAAACACAAAGAAAAGTGTATGTGTTTGAAATTGAAATGTTTCTTATAAAAGTCAATTTAAATTTAAAATAATATTACAATTAAGTTTAATAAAATAAATAAAAGTTTTTTATACGTTATTTTCCATAATGATTATTTTTTTAAATAATTGTAATAAATAATTATAATTTGCAAATACAAAGTCATAAACTACCTTTGGTCGGTCGATAATGTAAATAAAAAATTGATTAATAACCCATTATCCCATGCAAATAAATATATGAAATAATACATTTTTTGAGTAAAAATAGAATGTTTTTTAAGGATAATAAAAACGAAACGTAATAGAGTCAAAGTAAACTGAATCCATTTGCTGTGTCATATTTTATATGAGAACGTAATTTATTTTTATTCCCCCCTCAAATGAATGAATCGTATTACATATGACGTCACGTCGAGCGATATTTGACACACTACGAATGCAAATATTGTTTGTACCATAGCAACCGTTGTCACGCCTATATACGCAAACAATAAAGTAGATATATCATAATCTCATTTTACAAATAATATTCATAATGTCATTGCATAAAATGTTACATGAAATCAATAAAGTGGTATATAAAGGCTGTAATATTTCTTTTGAGAATTTTTTATTTCTTTTAAAAATTGTTTATGAAACATTATTTTAATTGTGTTAAAAGTTAAAGGTTAAAAGTTTGTATTCATAATAAATTTATACCCTTTTAACGTACTTATAAGAACAGATCTTATACCTCGAGGTATAAGCCCATGTTCCTATATCTTAAGATATTAGACCATGGAATTCTATAGTGAGGGAAAATGTAAAAAATAAAAATTTATTCGGTTTTAAACAAAAACTGTAAATTTGTTTTAAAAAATTATTTATTTGCTTTTGTAAAATA
>JAQIWM010000267.1:0-11170 GCA_034695285.1 Eniochthonius minutissimus | reverse complement strand
ACTTTTAAAATAAAGAGCATAAAAAGCATCATTTTGTCATATTTAGAAATAAATGACATAAAAATGAGAATTTTAAGCGAATAAAATTGAAATATTATATTAAAATATAATATTTGTGTGTATTTTTAATTTTTATCCTCTAAAATGAAAAAAGCTGTTTTTAACACTTTTAACACTTTTTAAGTTAAAAAACATATTTTACAGGCTCTAGTAATGTGTAACAACTTTCAATGACAACTTTTTTGACACAATTTCAAATGTCACTTATTAAGTATTACTTTTGTTGTGGTATTTAGATTAGGGCGTCGTCCAATAATCTGGGCCGGTTTAATAATTGAATTACTAGCGGGTCTTTCCTGTGCTTTTTCCACCTCCACATGGCACTTTATGATCTCACGGTAATACTCATATCAATCTAACGGTATACTTTAATCCAATAATGGATTTAATTGTTTAATCTAAAACCAGATTTGCTTTGGCATTTGGTGCGAGCGCACGATGGGGTACCGGATTTGTTCTGAGTAATTAATTAACATGCACAATACTATTCTTAACTATTCTTATACTAAAGAAATATTTCATTGTGTTGTATATATATATATATATATACAGTAGAGCCTCTCTATAGTGAACTCGTTTGGGACACCAAAATATTATTTACAATAAAAGGTTTTCATTATAAAGAGTATATTTAACATTAGTTTCTATGAATATATGAACCTATGAACGCCTAAAAATCCATTCACTATAAAGAGGTTCACTATAGAGAGGCTCTACTGTATATATATCCTCTTATGTTAGTTCTAGAATCTGTGGGACCACAGTATCGCGATGTAATTGGTATGGCAATTGAATTTGGTTGGGCATTGGGTTATATTGTATTACCCGGAGTCGCGTATATGCTCAGAGATTTTCGCCTTTTGCAATTATCATGCACATTACCTGAATTTGTTCTTTTACTATGGTGGTGGGCACTGCCGGAATCACCACGATGGCAGTTAACACATGGCAAATTTGCAGAGGCTGAAGAAGCAATGAGAAAAGCCGCGGAAATCAATAGAAAACCTATTGAAAGGATGGAATCAAAACTTAAAAAACTTATGGAAAGAGCTGTTGCGGTAAACTGATTTAACCTGATGATACTACCGATAGTAACTACCGATAGTTATTTTTATTTGTGCATTCTTTTAGGACAGAAAAGAGGAGGAGAAAAACAAAAGTGCATCACTCTTTGATCTTTTTAAGACACGAAATATTGTAAAAAATACAATCGTCCTTTACATTTCATGGTTTGTATCTTAAGTAAAATATTTGCTAATTCTCTTAATCTAGTATAGTATATTAATATAGTTAACTATAGTTTTCGCTTCCTTTTTTGCTGCTTTAGAAAAAAAGTACAGTGAAACCTGTCTACATTGAACACGGCAAGTACCATCTAAACCATCGGTACTGTCCGTGTTCAATGTAAACAGATTTCACTGTATTGCCATTAATCAATTGAAATATTTTTATTAATCGTTAGGTTCGTTAATGCATTTGTTTATTATCTCCTAATCTAGTATAGTATAGTTAACTATAGTTTTCGCGTCCTTTTTTGCTGCTTTAGAAAAAAAGTATTGTTATTAATAATTGAAATATTTTTATTAATCATTAGGTTCGTTAATGCATTTGTTTATTATGGACTTTCATTAAACACCAATAATCTCGGAGGTAATCCATTTATTAACTTTTTACTCGCGGGTGCTGTCGAATTCCCTGCATATGCACTATGCATTTATGTTCTAAGAAAATTCGGCCGTCGATTGCCGCTCACAACAGCTATGTTTGGAGCTGGATGCGGATGTCTCATGACCATTGCTTTTATGTCCGGTAATCATTCATGTTTAATAACTTGAATATTAATTACTATAAAAATTACTATAAAATGTTAATCATCCGTGATATATCAATTCAGTCTCAATCAATTATAAACCAAATAATAAAAAATTTTATTTAATTAAACATTAATTAAGAAAAATACTTTAAAACAGGAAAATTTTCGAAGAAATTTTAAACCCTAAACGGGTAAACGGGTAATGGGATTGATTTAATCCCTCTTATATGACGCAAAACACAAAATTATTGTATTTGTAATGTAATAATTTAATAATAATTTAATAATTATAATTTTCATAATGAATTTTTCTAATTAATTTTAGATAATGCTATTTGGTTGAGAGTGACATTTGCAATGATCGGAAAATTTTGCGTCACATGTTCATTCGGAATGATATATGTATATTCGGCTGAAATATTTCCAACGGGTCAGTGATTTAATTTTATGGTTAATACTAAAAATAGCGATTTAAATGCATTTAACTGATAGTTATACGTAATGTGGGAGTGGGTTCGAGTTCTATGATTGGACGTATCGGATCAATAATCGCTCCTTTTGTTAAAGAATTGGTAATAATTATTTAATTAATTAATTAATTAAATTATTAATTAATAATTTAAGCATTGATTTAATAATATATGCTCAATTTTTAGGGAATTTACACTCATGTGGCAGTACCTTTAGTATTATTTGGTATTCTGTCGATTTTTGACGGTTTATTAATTTTACTTTTACCTGAAACTAAAGGAAAAGAAATTCCCGACACTATAGAGGATGCGGAAAACTTTCTTAAGTATTGTCAAATAATAAGCGCTTAAAATTTGAAATATTTATATTTATTTGATATTTACAAATAACTGTGATATTATACAATTTATGATTATTAAATATGTATTTCTTAATTTTAGATCCAAAAAGAAAAATGATTATAAATGCAAAGACGAACTTCCGCTGTCAACAATTTCAAGTGATATGTGATTAATGTTTGAGATTCATTCATTACTATACCATAGATATTATGCAATACTTTTTAATATTCCATTTTAGATGCAAACAATTATTTTAAATAATTAGCAAAATTAATTCAATTCTATACATTTAGAATTTACACTTTTAATTTTTTTTTTAGAATTCATTACAAATATATTTTTTTTAAATTCATTACAAATATTTTTTTTTTAAATTCATTAAATGCCTTTAAAAATAAAAGTAATTATAGTAACAAAAGTTATTAGTAATGATGAATTATTATTTATAATGATTTACTAATTTGAGAAAATGATAAAAAAGGTCAGTAAAAGGTCAGTATCTAATCACAGACAAAACCATGCCAATTCCAGGAAATGACTTTCACGTGTTTCAATATTGTCAATTATAAGAGGTATATAATTAATAATTAATAATTATATTAAATTAGAAATGAGTTATTTCTAAAATACACGCATTTGCAAATTTTTCATAGAAACAAACTTGTACTTGAATAGTGACCTTTTCATTTGACCTTAACAAATGATAATAGTACAGACATAAATAAATTTTATTAACTCTCTATATTCTTTATAACTGTATATTGGATATGCATGATTCTTAATAAAATTTAAACATTAACGTCTTAAGTATTTCTTCTATATTCTTAGATTACTTAGAAATAATAAAGAATTATAGGATTATGATTTAAAACGTGGTCTCAGAAACTAGTTCACAATTGATGAATTCAATAATAATTAAAGCGTCTCAAAATATGTATAAACGCGTTAAAAATGTGTACCATGAGTGTATTAAGTGTTACTTTAAATGTAAAACATTAGCAAATTATATTATGTATGTTAATGTTTTACATTTAAAGTGCGACTTAATACATTGATAGTACACCATTTTAAACTTTTTCGTACATATTTGAGACGCTTTAATAATAATAAAGTAATAGAAAATGAAAAAAAATCCAATTATTATGGAGACGAAAAAGTTTAGCTTCAATTGTATTTGTATTATTTATAACGTAAATACTGAGAATTGACGCGACATATTCATTTATTTTTCATTTTTAATCCCATTTTATCAATAGCCAATGGTCAAATAGTCAATAGTATAATAGTCAATGGCGACTTTATATTTACTTAAGTTTCATAGCGTGGGAACGAATTTAAAATGGGAGAGAACCTATAAATAGTGGACTCTTAAAGTATTAATATAATCATTATGACGCTGTTGAAATCAGTATGACCGTGTTGAGAATTATATTAGTAACATGATAGAGTGAGAAAGTGATTTCCTATTTATACCCAAAGGGTACCATTGGGATCTCTCTCTGTGTTTTTAATCAAAAGTTAAAAGTTAATAGTTATTGGGATTAACTTTTAAAAGGATTTCTCCACTTTGATTCACTTCTGTTAAGAGCATTGTCAAAAGTAAATGTTAAGTATACAAATAATGTATTAAAAATAGAGTGTAATGATGTAAAAGAAGATTTATAGAAAGACATTGGAGAGTTAAAAAGAAACACGCGTATCAATGTATTAAACATGTATAAAAATATTTGTCCGTTAGTGAATGCCTGAGAGCGATTTTCCCTAATCCTGTATACTAAGCATAGTTAGTATTAAATAAGAAATTATTCACGGAACATAATGAGCATTATATTTTATAATAATATATTTTATTTAATGTAATTGTATTTAAGTAATAATTTAAAAACATCAAATAATGAGATGCCACAATGAACAATAATTTGTTAGAATGCACTTAAGACCCTCCCAATGACAGAAACACCAAAAAGCAATTGCCATTTCATTCTCTAGTAATTCTCTAGTAATCGCGCAATACAATATCATATTTATAACTTGGTTCTGGTCATAAGTCGTGTCTGATGTCCGACTCAGTATGTTAAAGAGAGAGGTAAAGCCATTAACCATTATGAAAACTCTACCTGTTGATCAGCGGGTTATTAAAAAAGAAACATTATTATAAACGCGTATATAACTTATGATATATGTTTCAAGATAATTGCAAACCTTTTATTTCTTATTACTATTAACCGCTCTATAGCTATAGACATTACACTATAAACTTAACTTTTGGATTGATCCGTGCACCGCATTCCACAGTGTGAATAGAGAATAGTGAATAGTGAGTTCGGACGGAAAAACGTAAATTAAATTAATAAAATGACTATTCTCTCAGTGTTATTCTTATAGTTATTCCCATTCGATAGTCCGAATAAAGTTTCTTGGAATAAATTGTTGCAGTCATTTTGGACCACCTTTTGCCAATACAAGTGACTTGTTAGTATAAAGTGTAGGATGTGCCTTATTTCACTACTATTGGAGCGGGTTCCCTTTGTGAGTGTGTTTTAGGACAATAAAAGTGCAGGCGGAAATCTTCAAAGTGGTTTCGTATATGTCCTGGTCACGGAGGTCGGAACAAATGCAAACAATAGTTACACCTGATCTAAGTGTATGTATGAATATGTGTGTACGTATGTGTGCGTCTTTTAAAGTATAGAAAAAAACATTAATGCAGTACACAGACGTGCCTTTTAGGCATAGAGTATGGGAGTATTACACACTTAAAAAGTAAAGATGTGCTGAGAGAGTGTAATGCTGACTTTGGCATAAAACATCATCATATTGTGCGTTTTTCTCAAGAGACAGAACGACTACACTTAGAAAGTCCTCCTCTTGTTAATTCTCAGAGGTATCATAATCGGAGTCTCAGTGTCGTCCCATTGTTGTATTCCCATAGTTATTGCGATCGATCAAAGGAATGGTGCTTTTGCCAAAAAGTTGTCAAAGTGTTTAAAACTTGTCCTGTGACCTGTTCAAGTGTTAGTAGTAGTATTAGAAGTTAATGCAGTTTTACAGAGTGTTATTTCTCTTAAATTTTATCTAAATTATGGATCCTAATGGCATCCTGTCAATTGTTGAGGGAGGAATGCATCAGTATCCTCATATTAGTAAATCGCGAATTGATATCAGTGGATGCAGTGAAAGGCATCGAATTAGCATGACACTGCAAGATTCGGAATTATGGCAAAAGTTTCACGATGTTACTAATGAGATGATTGTTACTAAAAGTGGGAGGTGAGTTATATACTATACTATTTATTAATTTAATTATTAATTACAATATTACTTTTTTAAATTAATTATTAATAAAAAGTTATCATTTGCATCTTTATGAGTTTTGTAATTCATCGTTTACATGCCATTTTAGTATTGATGCTAAAAACAACTGATACTATGATACAATTAAAGTTAATTTAATTATACACTGTATTAACTCATTATAAATAAAATTAGACATTGAAAATTGAAATAGTAATTTTAAAGATGCTATTTTATAAAATGTAAATATAATTGTTTTGCAATGATATAAATGCGGCGCATTAAATGAATGAATATGAAAATGTATAACTTGTATAATATTTAGTAATAATAAAGTTTTTATTAGACGCATGTTTCCGGTGATACGCGTGAGCATAGAGGGTCTGGAGCCGCGTGCGATGTATTCAATAGCGGTTGAATTCGTGCAATTGGGTGCCCACCGATGGAAGTACATGAACGGTGATTGGGTGGCGGGAGGAAAATCGGAACCGGCACCACAACAGTCGCAATCATTGTACATTCATCCGGAATCTCCAAATTTTGGTGCACATTGGATGAAAGAATCGGTATCATTTTCCAAAGTGAAGCTCACAAATAAGCCGAGTGCTCAGACGGGACAGGTTCGGGACAATAAAAAAGAGTGATTTTAAGATCCTTTTCTTTTCTTTAAACACATACCATTGCATTATACTAAACATCACTTTCCTTTTACTACTTAATTAGGTTGTCTTAAATTCACTGCATAAGTATGAGCCGCGTGTGCATGTGATCAGAGTCGACAGTCAAGAAGATCGGGATAAGTTATTCACATTCCGATTTCCAGAGACACAATTCATTGCTGTTACCGCCTATCAAAATGAAGAGGTAATCATAATATTGTTGTAATAATATTGTTTAAATGACATTGAATTTTTTAACGAAATACTAAGTTTTGTAATGATTGATTTATTTAAAAACGTGTAATTATTATTGTATAATGTGTATTATAATTGTATAATGCGTATTATAATTGTATAGTAAATATATAGTAATTGTTAAAAATTACAATGATTCTATTTCGTGCATTGATGCTAACACTTTCATTTATCTCTAGTATATCTAATAGTAAGATATACTATAAGATTATAGTACATCTTATAGTATATGTTATATATAAACAGATGTAAATATGCGTGACAGAAATGCAGTTTAGTTATAAATTTAACGGTGAATAATATATACCAATTATACTAATATTATACCAATATTATACTAATTTCAGGTGACTCAGCTTAAGATCAGATACAATCCATTTGCAAAGGCATTTCAAGATGCTCGTGATCGTCCCAATGAAATAAACAACAATCAATTATCATCGGGACCCCCGAGTAAAGTGCTAATTTTGGATAATATGCCCTCATCTTCTTCACCACCCCCTGCTAATTGGTGTAACTCACCAAATATTCCCGCACCGTATAACTCCCATAACCCCCATAACCCCTCAATCTCATCAGGTAGTGGTGGTTCAAGTGCCTACTGTGACCGCTTTAGGACATTAAGAAATCTCCGTACGACACCATATAATCACTCAGTAACAATCAAAAGATCACCATCCCCATATGGTAAGTGTGATAATTGTATGTCACACTTGTAATATATTTATAGATATTATAATAATAATATTTTATAATAATATTTTTCACTGACGAAATACAACAGAGTAATAAAAATTTTTGTTCAATGACAAAACGGATTTAGAGAGCCCTTTTTGGTGGTGTTTTATTATTATATAGCTTTAGATAATAATAATAAAGGTAATTTCTTTCTATGCGCGTGAGTTATAAGTTCTGTATAACTTACTGTATAACTTACTGTATAACTTACTGAGGGATAAGCAAGAAAAAATATTGGGGGAGCATACTAATTCAATGAGCAAAAGAACATACATTAATATAGAGATATTATGCAACAATTGTGCCCTTCATTGCTAGTATTGTATTTGCATAGTGTATGCATTGTATATGCATTGTGTGCGTACAATTCGAATGAATTGATAAATATACTTTGAAATGCAAATAAAGTGTAAGGTGCCCGAATCTCACTTCATCGGGTGAATTGAGTATAATAAAACCAGTCTTTTGTAGGTAAGGACATAGAGTGGAGTATAGTTGGTGTATAGTTGATGCTGCAGCAGCAAAACCTAAAACTTTTACAATACTATAATCCCCCGAAGCCAAAAGCGGCATTCTCTGACTCTGACTCGGGTCTATTAGACCGTAATGACGCGTTTGCATTGCCATTTGTTTGCTGTTTGGGTGGCATATGTAAACCATCACCTGAACATTTTATGTATTATTATATACATCACTAAAACAATACACAAGTTAATTGCTTCCTTTCAACATAAATATCATTTCATTTTTATTTTTTTTTCTAATTTTTATATCATATCCTAAGGCCCAAATACATGCAGTTATGAGAATATTTCACAATCTGCAAATCATTATCCAACATGGACACCGCACGTGCAATCATACCCCGCTCCTTCAACTATTGATCCCATATGGACACTCGGTGATGATGCTCCATATCAGCCTAATATTTTTCCCCATCAACAATCATCATCAATAACTACCGCATCGCAATCGCCAGTCAATGAAACTTCAGTAGTTTCATGGGTCCATCACGAAATGATGCCACCGCATCAATAACAAAACTTATATTATTTATCATTTATTATTCGCATTAAATTTTAGTTTTCATTTCTTTTATTTTAATTAACATTTAGAATTAAATCCCTTATCATGTATCTAATTCATGTTCATAAAGAATTTATGTCAATATATTAAAACTTTTAAATATTTAGTCAAATTTTATTATGATTAATGCTTATTTAATTCAATTATTGTTAATAAAAAACTTTTAATTGCACAAATCAGTGATGCGCAAGTGAAGGATCTTTGTACTTTGTAATCCCCCCCCCCCGAAAAGAAATACTGAATCATTAAAGTAAATGATAGTGTAACACTTAATCAAGAATTTTAATAACTTTTATTATAAACATACATTGATTTATGACACTTAATAACATTAGGGACAACTAAAAACTGCCCTCAATGTATTCGGACCTTACGCAACACTGACTTTAAAACGTGAATAATTTTGTGACCATGTATTTTCAAACGCTTTAATTTACAAATTTAAACTGCAAAATTCATATTCTACTATATTATAATAATTCATACAAATGTATAATTTTAACTGAAAATTAAACATTAAATTTAAATGGAACTACTCTCTAAGTATAATTAAATATTAATTATTTTTAAATTTAATATTAGTTTTAATTAACATTTTACAATATTACTTTAAATACTTATTATTACTTTAAATTTATAAATTTCGTAGACACTTCAGAGTCATAAGTTAAGTTAATTACAAAAACTTTATTAAAGAACAAAAAGTTATACCAAAAATTATTATTGATCATAGTTAGAGGTGTGTCTATTTAAATATAATTTTTATGTAATTGTAAATAATTAACAAAAAAGTAATAAAATTACATTATTAATTAATCTCTTTTTTCTTTCGTATATCACAGAAAAAATAGTTTTGAAGTTAATTTCAAAGATAAAAATGTATATCATTAGATGTTAGTTATAATTTTGTAAATTATATTGTACAGTGAAGGGTTAGGATGATTGAGCCAAATTTATTAATTAAAAATAACCGAATTTTTATAGAATTTAATTACTTTATAAATTCACTAAATTTATAAATTTATAATCTCCTTCAATATCTATACAAAACTGAAGTACAATTATTATCATATGATACTGCTAATCTTTTAATTGTGATAACTTTGTCTTTTAGTTTGTATAATACGTTTGTAGGGCCAAACATTTTGCAATATTATTTAAATAAATAAATAAATTGTACAGTGAAATCTGTGTAAGTCTCACACGGGCAGTACCGATTATTTAGACGATCCTTTCGGTGATCAACTTAGACAGATTTCACTGTATTTGCTTTGATCAGGAAATAAGCACTATTATCAATGATAATTCACTATGCATTAGTAAGTACATTTAATGTAATAAAATACAACAGTGGTCGGCAATCTTTTTTGAGACACGGCCCACAGGGTCAGTTTCCACAATTATTTCCTATGTGTTATCATATAGTGAATAATAGTTTTAGGCCCACCAGCCAAGGCCCACAGCTTGCCGACCCCTGAAATAGAATTTAAGAAATAAGTATGACTTTCGTTGTAATAAGTAATGAAATAAGTAATGAAATAAGTATGACTTTCGTTGTAATAAGTAATGAAATAAGTAATGAAATAAGTATGACTTTCGTTGGGACAGGTCCAGTGTAAGAATCGACTAATTCTTTGGGAAGCGAACGATTGCATATTAATTGTATTTAAATGTAAATGTAAATTAAAATCTTATATTAAACTTAAAAAATGTTTTCAAATTGTGAATGAATCTGAAAAATTTAATCATTTTTTTATATAATTTTATAATATTTAATTTATTGCGTTTAATTTATTACGTAATTATTGCGTTTATATCTCTTATGATTTATCATAAAATACGCAGAAAAATTAATTAGAGGATCGTCTCTGCAGATAATAATTAATCATATCCTTTGATATTATTCTTACAATTTTTACAGTAAAACCTTAAAAATTTAAGTGAGAATTTTGTTCGAATTTTGGATATTTTCTCAATTAATTTATTTAAAATGTAAATGAAACACATTATAAAAGATGAGAAACTCACAATTTAAGAGTTTCAATTTTGGAGGTTTAATTGTAATATAACAATTTTATAATAAATTAATGTTAATAATTTATGAAAGGAGATGAGGAAATAAACAATAACCTTTATCGTACGTCTTTTGAGATGGTCTATAAACACAATCAGCTACTTTTTGGGGTCATTAAAAAAGACATAACACAAAGAAACAATCATTTTAATCGATTTTAAGTTATTCAAAATAGACGTACAATATAGATTATTACCCCTTAATATTTCATCTTTTGTGAATTGTCCCAAAAGTTGATAAAAAATCAAATATTAATGACAAATATTTTATTATTTTGAAATTTTTTTCTACTAGTTATCCTTCTTACGCACTCTCAATCTTTTTCTTAAAAACATTCTTAGTATGTCAAGTTGTTATATTAAAAAATATTAAGTCTTAA
>JAQIWM010000266.1:0-11188 GCA_034695285.1 Eniochthonius minutissimus | reverse complement strand
AATACCGAAACGAGTCTTTGAGGAATGGCGAAAAAGTTTAGCATAACGGCGAAAATAAAACGGCTGCGGTTGTATATCCGCCCTTTTCATCCTCTACCATCCATATCATTTAATATTTATTTAATCACTAAATTTTAACTTTCACTGATTCATATATCTGTTGAATATGAAAGTACCGTGACATCCACGAATTCTGCACATAGGTTTTAAAAATGACATTTTAATTATTACAATCATTATTCAAAATTGGTATATTTATTTAATGTATTTACTTCTACAAAATTAAGAATTATATGAATATAAATGTAAATTTGTATTGTTTAAAATTAGATACTTTACTTTAAAGTGCAGGTATTTAAGAATTTCTTACTTATATTAAAGGGATTAACATTCACAGAGATTATTAGCATATCACTGACATGTAATAAAATTGAAGATAATAGCGATATACTTTTAGAGTAAAGTTCAAAGCTGGACAGTTGCAGGTGAATGTTATGCTAAAATTATGAATCATTTCAAAAGTTCAAAAATAAAAAGCACATTTTTGAACTCTATTATTCTTTTACATTGAACATTACTAATAAAATATTTAACATTATTGAGCAAAAATTATAAAAAAGCGCAATCATCTTAAAATTGTGATTGTTTTATATGAATAAATATTATATTGTGTTTATACTCATAACAAATCTGACGTTTTTAAATAATACTCATAATAATAAAAATGCCATTATTTAAAACTTATGCGCAGAATTCGTGGATGTCACGGTATATTATTATTTCTTAATTTTAAATATATGTGTGTAATATTTACATACATGACTAATAAATTTTTTCATAATTACAAATCTTTTATCCGTTATAATATATGCATGTAATAATGATAAAAATAATGCATTTTATTTGCATTATTTTGTCACATTTAACATTTATCATTAAAATAATACAAATGTAAGTTATGCTAAATTAAAAACAAATTAAAAAAGAAATAACAATAAAAAATTGTTAAAATTTAATAAAATATGATAAAAGCATTTTTGCTATAATTATATAATTTAATACAAATTAACTAATAAGTTATAAAAAACTAATTTATTTAATAATTAAATTTTTATTAACATTTAAATTTGAGATTCAATAATTATTTCTAATGTTATCATTTATTTCCAATTATTAATAACGCTGTTTAGTAAATTTTGAAAATTATAAATTTCTGTAAATTAAATATAAATATAAATTATTACAATATGTGAACATAAAAAATAATTTATTAATAAAATTCTCAATTATCTTCATGTAAATAAAGCTTTGATTAATTAATATTATGATGTCGACTACGGATTGACACTGTTCAAGTTCTTACTAGAAATTTTGAATTTTGATATCCAATTATAATTTATCATATTTTACCGTGTATGATCCGCACATTAAAAATATTTTCTTAATGTGTCTACAAAACAAGTAAAGTATGTGCAGACCGGTTTTATAGATATGCCAAAGATTTATAAAGATATTTAAAAAAATGTATAATTATGCTGATGATACAAAAATTAATACATATGATGATAAAAAAGAGTATTAAAATGGTTATAAAATTAAAAATTAATTATCAATTGGAAAAAATATTGAGAAATGTAATGATTAGTTTGATTCTTTTAACATTAATGATGAAAATCAAGCAGATTTTATTAAAAATTTTATTTAATTTTCCATATATGGTCCGCACCCCTCATTTTTAAATTATTCTATACTTTTTTGTGTATTGTTCGCGGACCATCGGTAAAATAGGATATTTTGTTTTCTAAAACTTTTTCTTGTGTTTTTTCATGTTAAACTTATTTTGTACTTTATAAGAATAATTAATTAGATAAACTAATTACAGGGATAACAAAGGTCTAAGCGATCAGGGGGGAGTCTTTTCAAAAATTGTAGCATTTTGTTACGAAAAATTATTTTTTTTCAAAATACTAGGGGGTGTTCCATTTATCTCGATTTCTTAGTGTTATTTGGAACTTTTTGGAACTCCAGGGGGCATACACCCCACCTTAATCCACCCCTTCGCCATCCCTGATTAGTTACATTACAAGAAATACCAATACTTGTAATTAATTTTTAAATTAAACATGCTTATTATGTCAGTCTGCTTTGCATTATTAACCAAACTATTTTAAATATAGTATAATAAACTTTATTTTTAAAAAGTTACATATTAATATCTCATAAATATTAATACACAACTCTTAATTACATAACACTTAATAAATGTATTAAGCATTGTAAAAAACAAGTTGATATTGTTTTCCTGATTTAAAGTAGTATATTTTAATATTTTTACAACACCCGGAATATAACCCATCGTAATTGAATTTTTCTGTGCGATATATTGCTATAATGCAAAGTTTTGATGCACAAATATTGAAGGTTTATTAAATATTATACAATTATAAATTTTTATTTGTGTCTTACCATGCATTTTTGAATTATTAAAACTGCAAAACTAATTTTTTTAAAGTAATTTATATAAAGTAAAAATTTAAATATATTCCACGTATTAATGTTATTAGACAAATGTTTGAATACATGAAAACTTTAAGTATTATTTACAGTAATTACAAATATATTTTTAAAATAATAATTTTAGAAAATTATTCACATTTTAAACATGCGCGTTTCCTAAACAATAAAAAGTATAAGAATTAATACTTTTTAATCTTGCATATTTTTTACATGAAATTATTGTTTGATATATAACTAAGATTTTTTATCATGTTACTTATTTACTTGAAATAATTTATTCGTTGTATTTAGTTTTTTAATATTTTCTAAGTATTTTGTATCTTATGATAAGATAAGTTTAATATGTTATTCATATTTTATGTTATTTCACTCTTTCACTTTATGTTATCGTGTATGTAAATTTTCTTAACATTAAACGACATAATATTATAGATATTTAAAGTTTGTTGATATATCAAATGAAATTACAAGAAATGAATTTAAATTATAATTACTATCAAATATTATTTTATAAAATAAATGTTATGAACATATAATTTTTAATAACATATATAGCATAATTTTTACAAAACCCATAGATGGAAGTAGGGGGTACCCCCAGGGTCGGCATCCCTCTGGAGATCCCAAATACACTAAGGGCGGACCAAGGTAGCCTAAAATATCCTCAGGGAATTAAAAATTAATTTTTTTTAAATAATAAATTAATAAAAATATTTTGTTTGTCAGTAAATGATGGTCATTTTATAGGTTCTGTGGAACAACATTTAACATCAAATCATATAGATCTGTCGGACAATATGATGGTCGTTATAATCGATGACCTCTTTTAAGATAAAAAAGAATATCCCAATTGTCAATGTTTGGGTATGGTGTTATTCCACGAGTAAATAATTCCCATACTAATACGCCATAGGACCAAACATCGGTTTTAGTATTGTATTTCCCTATATCTAAACTTTCAGGACTCATCCATTTTAGAGGTAATTTTGCTTTTTTAGTACTCAAATAACAATTACTTTCGTAAATATCCCGCGAGAGACCAAAATCAGAAATTTTTACAGTAAAATCAAGTAAAATATATTGTACGTAATATTAATGCATCTTAATCATCATATTTTTTCAAATTTAATAATTATAACATGCATAAAGTGTTAATAACTCTATTTTCAAAAAATTTTTTAATAATAAATTTATTTTAGCATTTTAAAACATAAAATATATAAATTTAAATATAGGTTATTAAAAAATTATTATATACAATAATTTTGATAAGATTTTATTTTCAATTATTGCTACGTGGTATAAATTTGTTTTTAAATTAGATAATTTAAAATTATATTAAATATAATAAAACTTTTGATTAAATATTATATATTCAAGGGTATTCAACATATTAAAATGCTTAAATTTAAAGAAAAATAAAAATAAAAACATTAAAAAAATATGATTATATTTTATGAGAATTTTTAACAGACAAGAAATAAATAAGGATTAAAAAATTAACTAATATAAAGCATTATTAAGTAAAATCAAATATTGTCATTTATTAAAAGTATTTACCTGTACAATTAATCATTGCTTGTGCATTTATTCATTAAATTTTCTAAAGTTTGGCTTGAAATTTTTAAAATAATCTAAAACAAAAAAGCGCATTGATTGTAGTTTTAAAATTTTTTTAAATTAAATCGTTTTCTATAATCTTACAATTTTGTTTACATACTCATTAAATGACAATCTTTAAGTATCTATAGATAATCACCACTTCATAATTTAATATAAAAGTTATATACTCTATTGTCTTATGCATCACATTAGAATATTTAAAGTGCACTATATGTTCTAAAATATAACTTAAAAAAGTTATGTATTTAGTACGCGGAAAAACGGTTAAGTTTACTTAATGAAATACAGAAAATTATCTTGAGCATATAAAATATATTTTTAAAAAATTATTCAATTAATTTATTAATAAAAGTGTTCAAACCTTGTAAAAGAAGAACGTAATACTTATACGTAATATTTTATATAACTTTATCACACGTTGCAAAAATTGGTGTAATCCTTTTTGTTATCGCACAAACGCTCTCGGTATCCGTACACATGTGTTATTATTTCTATATGACACATCATCAAACATATTGTAATTCATAGTAACTAATAAGTATTAATATTAGTACATTAAAAACAAAAAATACACTAGTGAAATTAACGATATAAATGTAAAAAAATATATTTAAATTTTACACATCTTTTTAGATTCAATAAAATTTTGCGCGATTTGCTTAAAAAGCACAATGTTTGAGAGGAACAATACCTATTTTTTCAAAATCATGCCGAACTAAATGTTAATTTTCATATTTATTCTTTTCATTAATAATTAATGTTATTTTATTAACCAATTCAGGAAATAATGGCCTATGTTTAGGTTCTACTGACCAACATTTTAACATTAATTCATAAATATTTGATGGACAATATGATGGTTTTGATAATCGATGACCTCTTTTAAGATAAAAAAGAATATCCATATTGTCAATGTTTGAATATGGTATTGCACCGCGAGTTAGTAATTCCCATATTAAAATTCCATAGGACCAAACATCTGTTTTGACATTATATTTTCCTATTTCTAAACTTTCGAGACTCATCCATTTTATTGGTAATTTTGATTTGTTATTACTCGAATAAAAATTACTTTCGTAAATATCACGTGATAATCCAAAATCGGAAATTTTTACTGTTAAATTATCGTCTAACAAACAGTTCCGCGCCGCTAAATCCCTATGAACAAACTTTTGTGATGCTAAATACATCATACCATTCGCAACCTAAAAATTAAAAAATATCATATTTAAATATAGAATTACTTTTCTTTGTAATACCTATGGACTAAATTTGAATAAAAAAGTAATTTTTAAACAATACACGTGTATATAAATAAATATTACTTAATAATTTTTGAGATACATATGTTTTTTATGTAATGTATATTTTTACTTCATTATTTAGTTATGGCAAAACATACTAAATTCTTAATTAAATAAACAAAAAAATGTTACACTATATTTGTCTGTATTTATGATTGCATGTCAAATGTATAATACACAAAATTATATACCAATATTGTTTATATTAATACTTATAAAATACATCAAGGATTAAAATTCAAAATTGAAAAATATTGGTAAAGATGTTTAGAAAATATTACAAACTAAAAAGATTTTTATTTAATTGCTAAAAAAATTATTAACATTGCAAAATTTAATTAGCAGCGTTACCCATATTAGCGTATAAATAAGTGTCATGATGGGTATACAATTTTGCTATTTTAATTATAAAATATAAATAGATTTTCCAGCTTAATTTTATAAATTAATTAATTAAAATTTTAGTAAAATAATGCTTATATAATAAAAATAAAATATTTAATTACATTTATGGTATCAATTTTTCGCAAATATATTTAAAGGTAATTTTTGCTTAAATTACTTCATTACATTATATATTTTTCATTATATATTTCTATAATTCTATTTTATTTTAATTTTGTAATATAATTTAAGAATTTCCATTTAAATTAGCACTGATTTAATGTATTATTTGTAAAATTAGCATTCCTGATATTTCGACAATATTAATACCACCTAACGCAATAAGTAATTAACTACAAGTTTATAGGAAGTCTTAGTTAAAATTTTACAACGCAAACGTGATGTGAATCACGTTAGATGATTATCCACAAAATATAATTAACACAATATTTACAATTATTAAATTTTTTAGAAAATTTTAAAAAATAATTACAAACGACTTTTTTAATGTCGTGATGGAAAACAGTTATTAATAATCACCCAAATATTGTGAATATTCCTATAAAGAATTATACTTCGTTTAACCATATTAGACTTTTAACTGTCTTCCCATACACATATATTTAAAAACTTACTGCGTAAGATTAATAATAATTACTAATTATATAAATATTAATATATGTTTTAAAACAAATACCTGCACACAGAATTCCAACAGATCTTTAACTGACGGAGTATTTGATTCGCTTCGA
This sequence comes from Eniochthonius minutissimus, assembly GCA_034695285.1. Taxonomy (NCBI): domain Eukaryota; kingdom Metazoa; phylum Arthropoda; class Arachnida; order Sarcoptiformes; family Eniochthoniidae; genus Eniochthonius; species Eniochthonius minutissimus. The sequence goes on along the minus strand of JAQIWM010000266.1, from coordinate 4,608 downwards.
ATATACGATAAAAGATCACCGTGAGCCATAAATGGTAATATGACCATAGGAATTCCGTCACTATCAATACAAATTCCTATTAATTTTAATACATTGTGATGATCAAACTCTTTCATTATGAGTCCCTCATTAAGAAATGTATCAATTTCTTTTTCAGAATGAGAAAATTCTAAATTATTATTAAAAAGTAAATTTAATATCAATATGCGTATTAAAATAAACATTTTATATTATTATAAAATTTAAATTTAATAATAAACAATTTTAATTGTCTTTTAAATTACCTTTATTTAGTATCTTAATGGCAACTTCAATGTGTGAACCCATAAAAACACCTTTAAAAACACACCCAAAGTATCCTTGACCTATCTTATGAAGTAAGGTCAATTGATCACGTGATATACTTATTTTTTCATTTTCGAGAAGTTTCATTTTATCACTTTTAATTGGATACATTTGATTTAATGATGAAATAATAGACTGAGGTAATGGTATGGTATTTAATACTGAATCTGTATCACGGTCTAAAAACAATTATAAATATTATTTTGAATATACATAATGTAAAAATTTCATAATAATTTAATAGTTAATGTTTATAATTAATTAAAAATATATATATAATAAGTTATATCAATACAGTTGTATAGTTAAATAAGTAAATAAATATAATATTAACAGAAATTATGCTAAAAGTAAAAAATAAATTTTATATTACACATTTGATTTTTTTGTATTTGATTATCCGATCGTTTATCAGTAACAACACCATCATCAGAATGATGATTTACGATCACACAAAGTCTATTGTATTGTGTAAATTTAATTTTCTTAAATTTTAATAGATACAATATAATTAAAGGTAATAAAAATAGTATCATAATAACTCCAAATATCGTAATAAAAATATGTATCGATGATAAATTAATTAATTTAATAAATCCAATATTATAATGATTATTGCCAATAAATATGTTAACACTGTGAATGCGATCATAATCCAAAAGTATTTCATTATTATTATTAATTATAAATTCGCATATTAACATATTAAATGATATTTGTTTAATATTACACGGAACACGATCGGAAATTACAATTTTCACATCATAATCATCTGTTAAATCGCGACTTTTTATTGTTAATATCGGTTTATTAATATTAATCGATAAAATATTACTTCCGCTATCGTTAAATGGACAAAATGAAGGATCAGGATAATAAATTAATTTCGATAAATATTCAAGATAATTCTTGTATTTATTTGAATCATAATATGTGTTAAGACCGTTAACCTCATCCATGTACAACGCTATTGTAGTATTTATAGGCAATTTTATTTCCAGCTGTGGTATTGGATCAGATGGTAGTGGTGGTGTCAGACATACCATTTTACGATCATTTAATACTTGACACGAGACAACACTATTAATTTCAATAGTAAAATTACGTGAAACTGCAATCACTGTCATCTTTGGATTTGCGATTGAATTTAAATTATATCCTATAATTGTTACTGTTGTGTTTCCACTCATTATTGTTGCTTTTGGTTTAATTGAAACAATGACAGGGTTTGGTTTATATTGATAATAATCGTACATTTGAATGTCATTTGTTTCATTATATTTATTTTTAATATAATACAAATCACACAATGTATTGTTATGTTTACATATATTTACGCGGTAATTGTCAATCACTAGTTTGATACTTAATACATTGTTTTTCTCTTCCATTGTTGTAAGCAAAGAATTTGTTTTTTTAATTAAAATATCATTAAATTTTCCGGTGATACATTTTAATAATGTATCATCAAATGTATTATCACTGTTTATTTCGCGACATTTAATTCCGGATAAAAATATTTCTTTTTTTAAACCGATATTAAGATTTTTACCGAATAAAGTGACAATGGTATTGCCAAAGAATGGACCAAATGATGGATAAATCCCATACAATTGGGGACGTAAAAATTTTAATTCATCACGTGATACCGCGGTGCCATTTATATTAAACTTATATGCATATGAACGAAATTTTACATCAATTATCACGTGACCTATAAATGCACGTGTATAATTGGATATGGTAGAATGAAAAGGGCGTTTAGGAGTAAAGGTATAATATATGTTAAAACTAGTAAACTTTGATTTTCTGAATTTCCAAAAAGTAGTGTATACTATTTAATTAATAAAATAATAGTTGAATACGTAATTTAAAGCATACTTCATAATCATAGTTTATTCACATTTTTTCTAATAAGAATGCATTCCATGCTTAAAATATAATTTTCATTGTGATTTTTTCATATTAAATTAATTTTAACTTAATTTAATTAAGTGTAATGAAAATTAACAAAAAGTTAAACATGAATAAAAAAAATTTGGAGATTCTGTGAAATATTTAGAAAATATCGAAAAAAGAAGAGAAAATCAAAAAAGAAAACAACTTCAAAAGTTTAATAGAATATTCTATCCGCCCTTTTCATTCTACCATATCCAATTATAATTTTTTTTATTAATTTTTATTTATTAACAAATTTAAAGTAATTATTTATTTAAAAAGTGTAAATTTGATGAAAATATCTTATTACCTGATTTTTCCGTATCAACTTTATAAGTTTGACACTTGACAATTGTCTGTTTCCATTCAATCACGTGACATTCAACACCCGCGACAGTAATTTTAATCGATGCATCAGATGATGTACTGTCTCCAAAATTACTTCCAATTATAGTAACAGTGTTATTAACATTTAATGGTAATGATTTTGGTATAAATTCAAATACTTGAGGAGGACATTCGGCCTCAAATCTGTTATTAGACACGTGATCTTTTAAATTTTTATTGTCACATTCAGAAGCGCATAAATTTTCTTGGTCACACCATTCACATCCCAGAGGATCGTTAACATCTAAACACGAGTTGCATGCTGTGTACAGTGAGCATGATCCGAACGGAAATTTGACCAATCGATTGCCGATTAAAAAATACAAAAATGAATGTGTCCGATCAAATACAGGATCGGGACGTACCGCAGTGTCCTCATCGTTTAATCCCAGTGATAAATTCATTTCAAAGAGTGGTTCCAAAATTTGATCATCAATTCGAATTTTCATTATTTTTCCATCATTTGTGCCTATAAATGCCACTGATATGTCACTGACCCCCTGTGTTGTAACTGCCAAAGACGTCACGTGATCTTTTTTAAAAATTGTTTGAGACATAAAATTATTAATTAAAACTATAAAATTTTCTAAGCTAACAAGTAAGTTTATGTAAGTTTTTGTAAGTTTATGTTTACATACATTTTATTTGATTTTTGAATGACTATTTTTATGCAAAATTAATTACTTGTAATTACAAAATTATTTTGACTGCAAAATTCTTATCTTTTAACTATTTATCTTATTAGCCTACATTTTTGAAGTTGATTAAAAATGAAGTTTAAAAAAAATTATGCCTATCTTATTGATATAATTATTTTTCCAATTTAATTCCGGAGTAAACGTCATAAAAAAAATTTAGGCTGGTTTGCTCACTTAAAAAATCTTTTCTAAAATTCAGTTTTGCATGAAAGTAAAGGAGAAGGTATCTATAAGCTATTGTGACTGGGCAAAGAGTTTTAGTGATCTTAATATCTTGATATAATTAATTTTTCAAAATAACATTTATCACATAGACCGCATTATAAAAAATTCACTAAAAAATTAATATTTCAAAATCTATAAGGAATCGACCCCTCATATTTTAGGATTATATGAGTGACCCCTAATACACTATTTTAAGATCACTAAAACTCTTTGCCCAGTCACAATGGCTTATAGATACCTTTTAGATATCATTACTAATAATTTATGCATTAATATTACATAATAAAAATTTTTGTAATTTTGTTTTTACACTTATTTATTACGTTTTATGTTTATATTTTATTCATGGAATACATGTGTATTAATATGTAAGTTCCATTATAAAATGAACATATTTTGATTGACCATATCAACCGAACACAGCCACAAACATAGGTCATTAGGGTATTAATGTAAAGGTAATGTAAAGGGAAATTGAAGATACAATAAATTTGGTTGGAATATGCACGGTAAATATGCATTATTTGAACGCTTGAGTTTTTATACAGTTTTAATTCGAAATATTCTGGACTCTATGGTAATTATATGATAGTAATTTATTTTATAATATGCCTAATTTAATAGATTTAATAATATAATTAAAAATAAATTTATTTAATAATATTAAATTGAAAGATCAGTCCAATTTTTAGTATAATCCAAAGGCTACTAATTCGCGCATTTACTTTATTGTAATTAAAAAATTAATTAAAAAATTAATTATATAATACCTTCTATTTTAATTAAATAATAGCCAATTATTGGTGTTATTCTTTTAATGCATTTTCTATCTTCAATTAAAGAATTCTATCGAAATAAATAAAAATACATTATTATATGATATATCTTTATTGTAAATATTATTATTATATATATTATATTATATATATAAATATTAGGTATTGAATATAAATAACTCTATTAATGCAATTATATTGCATCTAATATTACTTTTAAAATTAATTTTATTTTTTGA
>JAQIWM010000265.1:0-11189 GCA_034695285.1 Eniochthonius minutissimus | reverse complement strand
TCAGAATTTTTCACGTGATGAAATTAGTCAATGCTCTCAATTACATTTACACAATATTTGGGAGAAATTAAATTCAATTTTTAAAAAAGAAGATGAACACATTAAAAAATCAATTATCGAACAATTTTATAAAGAAACAACACTAATATACAACAATATAATTAAAGATAATGACGACCGTGCTAAGTCTTCGAAAACCTCCAACGATATAATTATGAATAAGATAATTACAAAATATAAGAATAATATGCAAAAAATAGTTTCCAAATATCAAAATATTTCTATCGACGAATTAAATGAATTACATTTGCAATATTCTAAAGAAGCAATAAATAGTTTTGAAATTACTGATAAAATGAATTCTAAATTTTGGTCTGAGAATGAACAATTGAATAAACTAATTAGTGATGAATTTGAAAAAATTAAAGCTTTAAGTAAACAAAGTAAAAAAGATATTACTGCTCCTTTAAATTTACAGTCAACATTTTATAAAATTCAGGAAAATGAGATTATTGATGAAAATATGATTAAAATGGGAATTGAAAAAGCAAAAGATGAATATAACAAAATTATGTTAAAAGAGCTCAAAAATAAATCAATAAATGATGACGAATTTAACGAAAAAGAAATTGTTATTAAAAGTGAAATAATACAAAATGCACTAAAATCATTTAATATACCGTATCATAAACGCGATGAAATTAGACAAAAAATTGAAAATGCAATTAAAACTGAATGTATTGAGCATACCAATAAAATAAAAAAGGAATGTACAAATAAATATGCATTAAATGAGATAAATAATATTAAACAATGGTATAATGATGAAATAAAATTACGTATGGATATATTAAATGATGAAATTGAGTTTACAGACGATCGTAATAAATTAAAGGAAAAAGTATGTAAAAAGTTAATAACACTTTTAAAATGCAAAGAAAATGATGAAAATTATTTAAAAATTTTAAAAGACATTGATGATGAATGGAAAATGCTTTTAATAATATTTAAAAAGAGCGTCGCATTAAATGAAATGACAATAAAACAAAAACTCTCTGATGCATCAGATTTTTATAAAAAACAAATGAATAAACATTTTGAAAATATAAAAGAATTTATTCAACCGATTAAATTACTTGAAATTCATGAGCAAATATTAAATAACGTCATTGAAAAATGTAGTATAACTGAGAGAGAAAAGCATGAAATAACAAAAAAAATTGAACATATATTCTTACAATACAAAGATCGGAATGATAAATGTCCGTCACATGATGTTGCGATTGGTATCGATCTCGGAACTACTTATTCATGTATGGCCATTGTTAATAAAAATGGGGATCCTCAAATAATTGAGAATGAAAATCAAAAAACTACTCCGAGTTATGTATGTATATTAAATAATGCAACAATTATTGGACTCATCGCGAAAAAAAATGGTTTTAATAATCCTGAAAATACCATTTATGATGTAAAAAGAATGATCGGACGCAATTATGATGATAATTCAGTTCAAAATGATATAAAGTTATGGCCTTTTAAAGTTATCAATGACAATAATAAACCAAAAATTCAAATTGAAATTAATAATAAAAAAGAATCATATGCACCCGAAAATATTTCTGCCCTTTTATTAAAACAATTTAAAAAATCTGCAGAGAATCATTTGCAACGTGAAGTAAAAAAAGCAGTTATTACTGTTCCCGCGTATTTTAATAATGATCAGAGATTTGACACACGACGTGCGGCAGAAATTGCGGGTTTTGAGGTACTTCAATTACTAAATGAACCGACGGCCGCAGCCATTGCCTACAGTCTCCATCGAAAAGATTATCTCAAAAGAAATGTCGTAATTTTTGATTTCGGAGGAGGAACATTCGATGTCGCGGTATTAGTGATTGATAATGGAAAAATTGATATTAAAGCAATTAATGGGGATACACATTTGGGAGGTGAAGATATTGACCAAAATTTAACACTTAAATGCTTTGAAAAATTTAAAAATAATAAAAAATTAGACTTAATGCAAATTGATCATTTAAAAAATAAACATATTTATCGATTAAAAAGAGAATGCGAGGAACAGAAAATTCAATTATCATCATTTCTTTCAATCAGTATAGACATTGATAACATTTATGAAGAGCATGATTTACTATGTGAAATACAACGTCAAGAGTTTGATCATATTAATGAAGCATTATTTATAAAAACAATAGGACCGTTAGAAAATGCATTACGTGATGCAAATATAACTAAAGATAAAATTAACGATGTTGTGATGGTTGGAGGATCGTCACGAATTCCTAAAGTGCAACAAATAGTTCGTGACTTTTTTAGTAATAAAGAAATAAATTTTTATGAGTCTCCTGATGAATCAATTGCATTCGGTGCTGCAATTTATGCCGCGATACTTAATCATGATGATGCTAACTATAAAATTAAAGTAAAAGATGTATTACCATTATCTATCGGTATAAACATTGCCGGAGAAAAAACAATTTCGGTGATAAAACGTAACACACCAATTCCTATAGAAAATATTAAAGGAGAATTTTGCACATCCGTGGATAATCAGACAAAAGTGATGTTTGCAGTGTTTGAAGGTGATGATGAAAATACGCGAAATAATAAGAAATTAGGTTCATTTATAATTGACAATGTACCCCCACGTCCAAAAGGGAAAGTAAAATTTGAAGTAAAAATGAATATTGATGTCGACGGCATTTTGCACGTGGAAGTATTATGCACAGAAACGGGTATATCAAATTTAATTAAAATTGTCGAACATAATGGAAGATTATCAGAGAAATTAATTCAGGGACTGACAAAAATGAAAGACAATGAAATCAAAGAAAAAACACCTAGAAAATCCACATTTTATATATAAAAATTTTTTTAAATTTATTAGTTTATTTATATAATTATGTAAAATATTGAATTAATTCTAAATAAATAAAAAATCACAAATGATCATGTAAGTATGATATATTATTATTTTTCGATTATATATCATTTTTACAACTAAAAAAGCCTTTAAAAAGAACATATTCTGGTAATAAACAAAACTTTTTCGATATACGCGCATTTTATTAAAATTAATATTAAATAAATAGTATTTGATGAATTTGAATTATGATGATTAGGTATCCCGCTTTAGACGGGAAAATCCAGACTTTGGCTCTCTGTATCCCGGCTATACCTTTGTCGGGAAGCAAAAAGACCCGACATTATGTTAAAAATGTTATTACATTAAAAGATTTAAAAGATTTTGTATTTTTTGTATTATTTTGATGATAAATGTTTTTTTTTAAGTTTTAGCTTTGAACTTTCAGTAATTTTTATATTTGTAACGATATATATATTAAAGGGGTGTTTTTTTAGGAAGTGGCCAGTGGCCACCCGTAGGGACCAATTTGGTCGAATCTGGCTAAGTGTGGTATCGTCAGAGAGATCTCGACAAACTGAATCCAACGATATATATATATATATTGTGGGGGTGAAAGGTCAGGAAACCCGTTTTCCCGAAAGGGCTACCGCTACCAAAATAAAATATATATAAAAGAAAATCGACCAGCTTTTTTTAATTATTAATTTATTTTTTATTGATATCTATATTATCTTGTGTGTAGTTAATAACAGTAGTATTTAGAAGCTATTTCCGACGTTAGTTCATTAAAAAAATAACCGAAATTCTATTTTCCATGTTCGGAATTCTAAGTCATAACTCAGTCCAGACTTCTCACATAGAGTTGAGGTTAGTATTTTTGGACTCCTCAGAGAATTAGCTTTCCACCGATCATTCAATTCGGTTGGTGGGAGAATCTGACCATTCTCCTTTATTAACAATATAAATAAAGTGATTAATGAGAAATAATAAAAGGCGAATGTTGCAAATAACCTTATGTAAATTGTATATGCTTCACACCTTTATTGAGGAAGCAACTCTGTCGCTTCTTATATCCTGCGTGTTTACTTTTGATAATATCCGTAAGTGATATATTAAATAAACAAAAGTTTTGAAATTAAATTAATCATTCACAAACAGAATGAAATTATAATACAACGTTCTTTTTCAATAAAAATTTTTTATCTTCAAAGTTAGAACATTTTTGTAATTACGACAAAAACTTTGACCCAAAATAGATATAGAATTTTTGAGATTTAAATGTACATTGAAAATTGAGCTCAAAAAATATTTTTATCATAAATCATTTTATTATTCAATTGCAACTGATAAATAGGCTTATAATAATAATGTGACCATGAAGATAATAATATCTTATATGGATAGAGCTTTTTATTTGGCAAATAATTATTTATCATTTTATTTAATTCTCTTGTATCTCCAATTTCTTTGAGATAAGAATACTTTAGTTAAAACATTGTAATAGCACATTATTAAATTTTTGGGTTAATTTTTCGGTAAATTATACTACATAATTACATTTATTTAAATAGAATTCATCTTTTGAAATAATTCGTTTTTATAATATAAAATATAATTTTAAAGGTATTTATATCACTTACTAGTTAATGCTCTTTACTTTTTATTTGATATACGCGATTTGATGTAATTTGATGTATTAAATAGATGTGAATTAACATTTTTGAAACTTATTTTAAATTTATTTATATTCTTTTATCCTTTAAATTTTTTAATAATAAATTAAAATTATAAATAATATGATAAAAAAATGGTACTTTTTGTATTTTATAAATTGATATTTATTTTAAGGTAAATTAAATTATTATTTTCTGTGTAAAAATAATTAGATAAATTGCCTAAATGAATTTATATAACTTTTTAATAAAGATATAATAGTATATGACATTTTGTCTTTTATTCGAGAAAATATTTGTCAATATTTTCCCAAATTTTTCTTTTTATATAATTAATTATTTACATGATTATAGCTATACTCGTGAATTTTGCCACTTTTTGAAATTTTAATATTTAATTTTAAAACTTTCAATATTTTTACGTGCACGATGTGCGTGTATTCAGTATTAATATGTATACATTCATTACTTTGAACATTAAAGGAGAACGCCAGGGATTAATATTAATTCGGCCCTTCATACTGATTTCAAATTGTATATCTAACTTTGTAGATTATACCTAGTATTAACAAAACAATTATTAAAAAACTAAAAAATACTAGAGGTGTGCACGGGAGAACAAAATAAAAATATAAAATTTTAATAGAATATTTACTAAATCAAGAAAATTCCTTATTAAATAAAATAATTTAATCTATATTATTAATCATAAACAACAGTTAATTAGGTGGTATAATGTTAAAATAATTAAAATAAATTTTTCGGGGGTTTAAATTGCAATATATGTTATATGCATTAGTGATTTTGCAGTGCAAGATTCTGAAAGCCCCTAATGATAAAAAGTTAATTAATTAGTAGAATTAAAGCTAAACACTTCATAATCATGTTTTGTTAATATGGGCATTATTGATTATCTGAAAGTGTAAGAAATTTTAAAATTATTGAAAGATTACAAATAAAATTTTTAATTTATTTTAATTAAAAAACAATAATCATATTTTAAATGAGCTAGTTATTAATAGAAATATTTATTACTATTTAAATGCAAATTAGTTACAATTAACATGTAATTAATTTATATAACGTTCAAATAATATAAGTAATTTCTTCAAATTTTACAGTGCAATACATATTTAAATATGAGTAATTTAATTTATTAATAGAATTAAAGCTTAACATATTTTTACCATGTATAATTAATATGTGAACTTTCAATAAATAAAAAGTGTTAAAAATGTTTACATTTTTGAAACTATAAAAATGGGATTTTTAATTTATTTTAATTAAAAAATATTAACTAATTTATAAATTAATTCTAGAAGCACAGTGCATTATATATTGTAAATATGAGTAATTTCGCAATGTCATATTTTAAAAGTCCCTAATGAGAAAAATTTAATCTATAAATAGAATCAAAGTTATACACATCTTAATCATGCAGTGTTAATTTGTGCTTTTTGTTACTAACAGAGAATGTTAAACATTTTTAAATTATTACAACTCTAAGAATTAAAACATTTTGTTGTAAAAATATAATCCAATTAAATCTGATTTTTTTAACATATCGCCCCTGATTAACAAAATTGATTTTTTTCTTTTATTAGACAATGGTATATTCTCTTAAAATAATTTTTATTTGACTTGTTCTAGTCAGAGGCAGGGTATATTAATAATTTTTTACTAAATTACCTAAATGTAATGTAATTTTATTAATAATTTTTATTATGTAGAGTATATTATTCTTAGCATATTTAAGCAAGTTTTATTAAAATACCTCTTATAGTTTTTTAGTTATGTATTTTTAAAATTTAAAATTAGAAAAATAAATAAATGGCGCCCTCTTTTGAATTTAATATTAAAACTTTGTAATTATGTGACCTTTAACATTTTATACATTTTTCCAAATTTCATTCAAATATTCTTAACAGGGCTGCTTTAGCATTAATCCCGTGCGTTCTCCTTTAAGGAAGACATATAATCGTGAAAGAACTAAAATATTTAATATTAAAATTTTAAAAAGTGGAAAAAGTCAAAGGTATTTATATAACTTAAGTCTTAAATTTGCTAACATATTGTAAAATAAATTTTACATTTATCTTATTTTGTAATTTTTTATAATTTAGTAGTATTTTTAATGGATAAAAAAATGGATCAAAACGTTAATGGGCATTTAGAACAATTAAATAATTTATATGTAATTAAGGATGAGATTGAATTTAAAAATACAAAAAATTACAATTCAAATGATGTTAAATTTAATGAGAAAAATCACTTTCAAATTCTTGAAGATAAATTGAAAAATGATTTATTGAATTTTATGGAATATTATATTAATATAATGAATAAGCAATTATTACAAATAATATCAGAGGGAAAATTATTTTCTGCTGATCTCAATGAATATCATAACATTTGGGTGTGTCTGACACTAAATAAATTTTCATTTAAAACTAAAGATTATTTTAAAATATATAAATATAAATTTGATCAAAACATTAATAATTATAGAACACAATTATTGACAAATATTAATTTTGTATTAAACGATTATAAATTAATTTGGAAATATTTTTGCGATTATGTCGATGAAATAAAATTGGATTTTAAGAACAAAGTTATAACTGAAGATAATATAAAGTCATTTGAAAGTACACAAAAATTAATAATAAATGATAAAAAAATAGTTAATTTAACGCATTTGATTAATTGGATTGACACGTGCAACAAAAGCATTTATATGAAAATTAATAATGAAATTATTGAGAAAACATATATTGTTATACAATCAGCTAATAATATTCAAAAATTATCTATAAAATCATATGAGAAGAAAATGGTCCAATTAATAGAAGAACAATTTATTTTAATATCACAAATTAAAAATTGTCATAAAATTGTTTTTAAATTAACAATTAACGCATTTTTATATGCGACACAATGTATTGATGAAACATATAAAGATGTTCTTAAATATGATTTGGAACAACAATTAAATGATAAATTAAATTATTTAATTGAATCGGATAAAATTCAAACAGAGATTGCTGTTAAAAAATATAAAAATTCTATAATTTCAGCCAAAAATTTTTATAAAAATCAATGGAATTCTGTACATGATAATATAAATTTAGATCAAAATCACAATCACAATCAACTGAAAAATGAGGCAATAAAAAGTTATTTAAAATCTATTACGGATATAATTAAAAAAGATGAAAAGAAAAATTTTGAAGAAAAATTAATTAAAGAAATAGACGAAGAATATGTTATAATAAAAAATAAATTAAAAGGTTTGAAAAAACGTACAGTAAAACCTGCCCCAAAACTACCAATAAATTTTCCAAATGTTGGAATTAATATTGAATATGACGAACTTTCAATTGTTGTTTATGATAATGATAAAAACATTTTCGAAGATTATTTTATGCCATTTATTATTGCATACAACAATGAGAATATTGAAATTGGAGATAAAGCGAAACCATTACAATCAAAATCAAATTATACAATAATTAATGATATTTTTCAATATATTAAAAGAATGAATGATGATTCCATGAATAGTTCAGGAGAACAGAATACGTCACAATCATTTGGAGATAAAAATTTTCAATTTACAGGCGAAGAAATTATTTCAATATTTTTACTAAAATTAAAGAATGAAATTGAAGAAAAACTTAATATAAAATTAATTAATGTCACAATCGCAGTCCCCTCAATGCTCAATCCAATTGAGCGTATGTGTGTTAAAATTGGTGCAGAAATTGCGGGGTTTAAAGTCCTGAGATTATTAAATAATACGACAGCGGCAGCATTGAGTTACACCATTGAAAGAAATAAAGATTTAAAAAATAACCGTGAATTCATATTAATTCTTTATATTGAATGCAAAAAAGTGTCAGTATCAATCTGTTTAAATAACATTAATAAATTAGATGTAATTGGATATTTCTGCACTAATGAATCAATAGAACATACAAAAACTAATAGTATTAGAGATTTTTTTCAATCTCTTTCGTTGAATAATCAACAAAACAATCATTTGATTAAAATCTCTCAAAAAGCAGTGGCGAATGCGATGAAAAACGCTGACGTTTCAAAATCACAAATAAATAATATTATTTTATTAAAAGATGCAAAAAATATAAATGAAAATCAAAAGAATTTAATATTTGATGGGTTTAAATACCAAAAAAATAGACATTATAATAAACCATTATATGGCGTCGGAAAATATTCTTTAATTGCAAATAAAATTCAAATTAACGATATAAGTACTTTTGAAGTAACAATTTATAATAACAGAAATCGTCACACAATAAAATCAAACACTAAATTGCCGCATTCAGATTTAAATTTTAAATTAGATGCATCCACTTATATGCAACCGATAGATATTTATTCCAATATTTATTATTATCGCTTTAATACTAATCAATTATTTACATCAATAAAAGTTAAATATATAAAAAATGTAATTCAATTGAAACAAATTCAATTTTTCGTGCATATTAATGAAAATGGTATCATCGAATATAATGTAAAAACAAAAGGAAAAGAAAATGAAATGATACAATTGGAATTTAATATTATTCCAAAATTATTCACATGCTTAAATGAAATGGAAATTCGAGAAAAAATTATAAAAGTAATTAACATGAATCACATTAATGCTCAGAAAATGGAACTTTTACAATACGCAGAGAGTATTAAAAATGATGTAAACACAAATGAATCACTGACGAGTTTTGTAAAAGAATTAATAAATGAAAAAATTAGTGAAATTATTATTATGATCCAAAATCATAATACCGATGATTTTGCAAAAAGAAAAGAAGAACTAAAACAATGGCACGAAATGGCAAACAAACAATAAAATATGTATATAAACTTTAATTGTGTTTTAAATATAACATTATTAATAAATTTTAAAATTGATTCAATTTTATTATAAATTTATAAAAGTTGCATTTTAATTTAGAAAATATTACTAATTATTAATAAACATAATAATTATTCATATTTTTATCTCCTTTTACGTGCATTATATGTATTTGTCGTGTGTTAATAGAAATTGTGTTTAATAATAAATAAAATTAACATTACACAAATAAAATGCAAATGCGCAAAATTGCGCAGTAATATCAACAAAAGTGATCAGCAATCGTGTACTCCACTGTACAGAATCAGACAAAATGGTATTAAATTATTAATAAAAGTTCATCATATTTTATATAAAAATTTATTATTTTGTAATATTAAATTTAATAAAATATGAACTTTCATTACTAATACATAAAGCTATTTTGTTCACGTCTTTACGTTAATACACTGATAGTTCCATTGAGCGTGTGTTAAGATTAGTTCGCTGTGTCCCGCATGCGCACATATATGTTCATATTACAATTCCATAGTACAGTTACGTATGTCGCCGCATTAAACACTGCTGAGTTTAATGGGACTGAGCAGTGTTTAAAATAATCTATTAAAAATTTTGTTATAATTTTGAATTAATAATGGTATATAACAAATAGCAAATTGATATTAGCAAATATGATATACAATATAAATATACATTATTAAAAATGTCTAAAATTTTATGAATTTATAGCATTAAGAAACAAAAATTAATAAATATTATACATTCTCTTATCTTTTGTTCATTATCATTTCAATGCATTTGATATTAATTGAATTGCATTGTGTTTTTTGAATTTATTCGATAAAAATATTAAAAGATTTATTATGTAACAGTGTCAAGAGGCGTTTTAATAATTTAATTAAAAATTATTTTATAATATACTTAAAATTGATAAATTGTTCAATTTATAATTGTAAGTAAATGTTATATGTAATATTATTTAATTTTTAAAGTTTAATTTATTATTTAACTACTTAAAGTTTTGAACAAAAAATAAAATTTATAAAGTTATATGCTAAAAGAAAAAAGATTACAGATTACTTATTATAACTGTAGTTTTAAAAATTAAATTAAAGTGAAAAATGCCTATAATGATATATGGTCCCATAGCTAATAAGAAAATGAATCGTATCTTTAAATAAAACATAAAAATAGGTTACAGTGTTATTTTAAAAAATTTAAAATCATAGGCGTTATTAAAGCTTTATAAGTTTTATTTTTAAGTAATATACATAATATATCCTCAATAGACAACAACTAAAAATTTTTTTTATTGTATTAAATCGACATTGTATTATATTTGAGTTTCTCCAAAAAATACAACATTAAGAGTAAAATGACATACAATTAATTATAAAACGTATTACATAGTTCTTACATAATGACTTAATAATTACTATAGTAAATAGTTATTATATAATTATATAATAGTATGTAAGTTACAAAAGAAATTTATAGTTCTGTTGTAACTATTGTTATTATCCTTTAGCACCTTTTAAGAAGATATTCATAAAGCCAATTTTGATATATTAGATTGTAATTAAAACATTAATTCTATTAAAATTTTTAAATTGTATATATTTTATATACATTATTATTTTTTTAGAATAATTGATACAAAATGGCAGCAATTAATGGTAAAGCGACTTCAATAATTAAAATTGAAAAAGAATTTAATGATAATAAAATAAAAGCAGTATGTAAA
>JAQIWM010000264.1:0-11201 GCA_034695285.1 Eniochthonius minutissimus | reverse complement strand
AATAATAATAATAATAATAATAATAATAATAATAATAATAATCTAAAGATATAAAGATGAAAACAAATTTATGTAAATAATTATTAATTTTATAATTATTTTTAATTTATCTATTAATAAATTAAAATTTAAAAGTGTCAAAATTACTTACTTGTGATCCGTTAAGAACAATAAAAAACGATGCAAATACAATACTATAATATTCATTAATATACATAACATAACAAATCCATGTTAATCCCATAAATAATCCCGATATAAATATTAACAATACAAAGCCCTGAAGCCATAAAAATTTATCTCTGCTGATTGTTGCAACTCTTAAATTTCCCATATTTTCATAATTGCTATTTCTTTTTGTGATATGTTTAATTGCCATAATTAGTATTATAATATTAATAACAATAATGACTATCGCAGGTCCTGCCAAAAACCCTACATAATTCGGGTGATGTGACGATGATATCCAACAGCTAATTAATGAAAATAATTAATTACAATATTGTTACTAATAATTAAGTTTTATTACAAATATTGCGAATCTTTCAGTTTATTTGGTATAATTATCGCTATAAAAATAGTTGATAAAACTAATGGTACACCATATCCTATTATATAGAGCCATAATGTTTTTATATATCCCTTATGAACAAACACCAAAATAATAATTTGGTACAATTGATACCCCTCAATGAGTGACCACATAAATGATGCTAATAAACTATACAATAATACAGCGGATATTATTCTGCATAAAGTCTAATGAAATCAAAATAAAATTATTCATTAATAAATATAATTTCTTATTTTAAATTGTAATTAAATAATCATTATTTTATATATTTACTTACTCTATCGAAAGTCGTGTCCATCCCAAAAATAACTAGCATATTAACAATTAAAAGACATGCACATAAATTACAAGTGATTGTACTTCTTCTGTTACGTAATGTTTTCACAAAAGTTAGAAATGATATAGTTAATAACAAACCAATAATTGATAATGAACAAAACACAAGAATAAGTGTTGATTTAATATTATTGGTATAAATTGTTGGTTGTTTAGTATAAGTTGTTTGGAAAGTAGTAGTTGATTGTGTATTATAGGTTGATTGAGTTGTAGTAACGGACTGTTTACTGTTAGTTGACTGAGCAATGGTAATTGGTTGTGTAAAATAAGTTGTTTGGGAAATAGTAATTGATTGTGTATCATAGGTTGATTGAGTTGTAGTAATGGACTGTTTACTATTAGTTGACTGAGCAGTGGTAATTGGTTGTGTAAAATAAGTTGTTTGGGAAATAGTACTTAACTGTTTAGTATCAGTTGATTGTACTTTGCTAATTGATTCTGCAGTTGTAATTGATTGTTTAGTACTAATTGATTCTGCTGTAACAACTGTCTGTTTAGTACTAGTTGCTTGTTCAGTAGTAATAGACGATTTAGTAATAGTTGAAGTTCCTATAGTTATTAATGTTTGCTTTTTAGTTGTATGTATTGTAGTTCTAAAATATTATTAAATTAATAAATGCAAAAATGGAAACATTTTATTTTACCGATTCCATACGCAATTCAATTCATTATTGACAATTTTATCTTTACTGATGAATCTTAATAAGATAAAAAGTAAATCTATTAAATGAAATTAATCTATTACATTAAATAGTTATTAAGGATTAATAATAAAACTTACATTATTAAAGCATATAGCGATTATATTTTTACAATATTTATACAATTGCAACAGAAATTCTATATTAATTTTGCATTATCAAAAATATGCAATATTAAAAATATGAATGTGTGTGTCTGTGTGTTAGTGTTGAATTGTTAATATTGAACTTTGTATGGAAAATGTTTTTTTACGCGTCTGTCACCCTTTACTTTATTATTATTGTTTTTAATGCCATTAATGTTACCTGAAAAGAAATTACCATTATCAACAGATAACCTCCAAATTTCATTATTGGACACAATTACAGGACAGACTCAATGGCAAACGACGCATGAGACGTTGTGAATAAACTTATAATGAATGAATGTATACGTTTGAGACACACATACGACAATTTGCATAATTATAATGCATAAATTATCTTAAACTAGTTCAGGGTCAATCATTTGCATGCATTAAATGATTCTCAATATTATCACCACTTATTATTAGTTTTCAGTAATTCACAATGAATCAATCAATGGTTTTAGTACTGATGCGGCAATAGAATTTTTAATTACGTAATCACAGATAAACTGCGATTGTCCCTCTATAGGCTATTAATTTACCATTTTTAAACAGTATTATGCTTAGGATATGATTTTCAGCAGTAGTACATGTTAATCGCCTTTAATCAAAATTTTTATGTATTTTAATATTAATTTTTTAATGTCATTTATTTTAATTATATGTATTATAATTATTCTTATTATTAATATATAATTGTATGGTATTACTTAAATGTCATTCATAAAAGTTTATTGTATTAATAGAAGATGAGCTTTGTTCAAACAATGTATTTGCTTATATAAATAGCAAATAAATATTATAAAACAATTTTCACATACTTATCATAAAATATTTTTTAATTTAAACTGTTTTTGCATTATATAGCACGAATTTCAATACATAAAACAAATATTAATTTTACATACATTAATATTTTTCTTTCTAAAATATCTTTACAAATATACGTTCCGCAATTATTAAAGAACTTCCTCGATACTTCCAACCATTTACCATCAAGGTTCAACATGCATTTATTTTGATTATTGCAACATATAGTTCCTGTTAGATCAACTGAGTAATCTTTTATACCTGTTAAAATCCAATGTTATTAAAAAATATAACAATTTTAATTAAATAAATTTAAATTGTACAGAGCAATACTATATGACAATTTATAACACGTGATGCCAAAATAACGAGAAATGTGTGCAACAATGCAAATAGAAAAAGAGTTTTTATAAATTCTAATCAATTTATTAACACATTTTATTATAACAAATTTGAAAATTAGCTGCAAATGAGCATTTATGAAATAATTAAAAATTAATCTAGAGATGTTGTGTTATGAAATCGTTTTAAATCTTTCTATTTGCATTGTCAAAATACAAAGAGGAATGCCCAAATCTGCCCCCGAGACACTTCAAGACGGGTCATATATCAATCGAAAGGACTCATCGAGTACTACATTTTGCTCTCTAGGCACAAAACAATTTGAGCATGGAGTAAGGCACCAGGGGGCGAAAACGTCAACTTTTTAATATTTATTTTTTGGTCATTTTAATAACGCTACTTTACTAAATCTGACCTCCTGGGTCTATTAGTGAGTGTCGTGAGTCCATAGAACGAACACATCCGAAGATAACTTCTCAAAATTCAAGTTATAATAATAAAATTGGTTTGACTGTAGCAAATGGAAACGGAGCACATCCCGTGACCCCACCCCTCGACCTATATATCGTTGCACTCAGCTTGTCGAGCTGAGTTCACTTATACCTCATTTGACCCTATCTCGTGACCTCTGACTTTTGACCCCGTAGAACAGCCCCCGTTGATCCCATCTTCACATATAGGGTATCATTGAACTCATCTCAACGAGATGACCTAACTTATTTAGTAAAGAAAAGACATTAAAATGGCGAAAAAATGAATATTAAATAAGTTATAAAAGTTGACGTTTTCGCCCCCTGGTGCCTTACTTCATGCTCAAATCGTTTTGTGCCTAGAGAGAAAAATATAGTACTCGATGAGACCTTTCAATTGATATATGACTCGTCTTGGGGTCCTGGAAGGGGGCGTTTGGTCTATGGGCACTGGGCATTATTCTTTGTGTTTATTTTTTATTTAAAGTTAACAAAATTGTTACTGTTAATGTATTTATGAATATTTTTAATTAAAAAAACCTTTTTCCTTAGTTTGCAAAGCTTATAAATTCTATGACTAATATATGTGCTTTTAAATTAATTTATAGTTAATACATAAGTGCCATATGAAATTTATTTTTATATTTGTTATAGTTACAATTTTCATTGCATTGATTAGAATTTTGACGCTGTGTATAGTTGTCATGAAAAGAATTTTCATTTTATATAGAATATTTTCACAATTTTCAAGAAATATATATTTTTAAAAATTATAAGTTTATGTATAAATTTTAAGCAATATTTAAATAAATTGTAGCAATAATTTTATGCTTACTCAATCTTATATTAATGATTCTTGATTCCTTTGTTCTAATTAAACTTAGTATTCCTATAGCAGTTACTGATTCTTGATTGTCAAGTCCTGATCCTCTACAACGAAGATCACTAAGTATTCGAGAATTTAAAGAATATAATGAAGAATATAATGAAGAATATAACTTGAATTTTAAGACTTTATGCTGTTCACAAACAAATAGTTCATCATTATCAAATGTTAAATTACATAATGAATCCCATATTTTTGATTCTGAAATATCAACTATTAAATTAAAAGCATATATTAGTATTTGTTTGTTATTAAAAATTAAATTTATATAAATTTATAATTAATAAAATAAAACAAATTTTAATACTTATACTAATTATAAAATTAAATTTCATATTTATCGATTGTGTTAACTATTTCATTGCGTAATTTCAGTATATAAACAACATGCACTTAAAAAAATTTTGCTACAATTTTATATTATAAAAATAATATTTTAATTATACTACTATTAATTTTAATTAATTTTATTATTTATTTAACACCATGATTCCATAATGTGCACAATCTATTTTTATATATTTTTAATATATACAAATCATAAACAAAATTTTTATAACTTTATGTTGACTGATAAAAAATATATAAAATAATATCATAGTAAACTATGTCAAAATTTAATTAATTAAACAGTTTATTTGTAATTTATTATTAATTAACACTAACCATAACTACTTAAGGAAAATATATAAATTTATATATTATTTTCTAAATTAAAAATTTAACGTTTTTTAATTACATTGTAACATCTAAAAGTATAAATCAAAAAACTTAGATATATATTACTCAATAATAAAATTATTAACTTAATAAATTATATTATATTATATTATATTAAATATATTGCTTATGAAATATGTAATGTATAATTAATTGTTTAAGTAACAATTTAGTAAAATTTTTAAAAAATTATCAAATAAATATTTAATTGTTTTTATATCAATAAATTCTATTATTTTAATAACTTTAATAATATTGCTATTAATTATTTAGACACTAATAAGTCACAATTTAAAATATAAACTAAAAAATAGTGAAAATGATATTACATGGTGAGAGATTGCAACATCTTGTAAAAATATTAAATACTTGAATAATGATACAAATGCATAACACAAATTTAAACATATTGTAAAAAAATTATTTTATATTAATAGCTGGCACATATTTTTAATTTATTATAATTTTTTATCATTATTAAAAAGTTTATTATAAAAATTTTAAAGCTTATTTATTAATAAGCTTTTACAAATGTTTATGTGTTAAAGATAAAATTATGACTATTATAAAAAAATTTTAAAATGTAATATTATAAGTTATCTAAATTAGAAAAAGAAAACGTATGTTATCGACAATATAACTGAACATATATCAATAATGTAAATATAAATGTAATATAATACAATAAAATTCTACAAAATATTGATTATTTTTATCACTTAATGTTTATTTCAATGCTATTTTATAAACTGCACTTTAGAATTAATAACCCCCCCTCCCTCCCCCAACTAAATAAGCGCGGGGGATTATAACAAATTCATGTCAATCCCAATAAAATCATTAACGATAAAATCCCTTAATTCATGCAAATTTACTTCCATCAATTGTTGTAACATTTAAATTTCTTATATTGTTTTTGTCATAAGTGCTTTGTTGTTTTATATTATGTTTTAGCGCCTCTTTCATTGATAATATCACTATTATAAAATTAATAACAATAATAAATGTCGCAGGTCCTGCTAAAGACCAAACATGATACGGGTATTCTGATGATGATATCCAACAACTATTTAAAGAACAATTAATTAAAGCTAACTAATTTGTAAAATAATTTAATTGTATAACGATATGGTGATCCTTTGAGTGCATCCGGAGTTATAATTACTAAAGTAATTATAAACACAATTAATGGTATTACATAACCAATTAAATAAAGCCATAACTTATATGTCCTTTATTAGCAAACACTAAAATAATCATTTGATACATTTGATATCCTTCAATGAGTGACCACATAAAAGATGCTAATAAACTATACAATAATACATATAACTTTAATTTAAAAAATAATTTAAAACTTAAAATATTCAACTAGTTATTAAAGAAATTGTATTTTCATCATCATTCTATACATTAATACATATGTCAGCGTATAAACTGATTATTTTAACTAAAGAAGATCCTTTCATAACTGTTTTTTGTAATAAAATTTAATCTTACAATATTAATTTTATTACATCGCTTGCATATTCTGAACTGTCCCATTTAAGAACAGTAAAGATATTTATACAATTATGATATAGTATAAATTTTATTTTGAATAAAAAAAATTAAAATATACTTGTCAATATAAATAATAGTAAAAATTACAAGAGCAAGGTTTTTAAAATATGATGTAAAATTGTAGATTGTTAGGCACGTTTTATATTTGTTAGTTAAAAATCAAATCTATATGTACAGTCATGACAATAAGTCTTTTCCTAAGTATAAAAGGTGCGCTTAAAACTAATCTTTTTTCAAGAGGAACAATTATATACTTATTTAATATTCTTCTTATAAATTCCTGGAAATTATGAATTTTAAAAAACTGTAGCCCATGACCTTGTAATTAAAGTCATTTTTAAGGCTTATATCTTAGTTTTATATTTTGAAATAAGAGTTTAATAGATTTTGCAATTACTAATAAATTGCAAAAAAATATGTTGATTTTTCCTGATTTTTAAGCGCTTAATTTAAGGCGATGGGAAAAAACTTATTGTTATGACTGTATAATATTACTTTATAAAACTTTTAATATTCTTGATACTATTCTTAAGTTGTATTTTTAATTTTTACAAACAAAAATTTTTTGATTTTCTCAATGATACCTGTTTTATTAATTAAGACACGCTGCATTGTATTATTAAATTATTCGGTACCCTTTGTAGATACATGAATATCTTATCGGATGCTTAAATTGTATTTTTATCATTTAATTCAATAATTTCCTTCTTTAATCTAAATACATGTTTAATTATAAAATGTTTTTTTGTCAACACTTAAAATATTACAAGCACATATAATATATGTATATGATTAGTAATCAGTAACTTCTAATCGCTTATTACAAACAAACTACTTTTTAAATAGTTGTTTACTTTATAATTTTTATTTATCAATAATTTTTATGCAATTATTCGACTTTTATGTTGATTCCTTTTTAGTTGTAAGTCTAGTCTCATTTTTAAAAATTAATCATAAAAATGTAATATAATAAACATGATATATTTTTTAAAAATTTTTATTAATGATAATTTTATTCAAATTTTATAACAGTTTTATCAATATATGCTTTTTTTTAGTAATTCAATATACAAACACCTTAGATTATGCTGTTCCAATATAAATAATAATTTATTTAATACAAATTAACAGAAAAACATAAATTCGTAAATCTTTAAATATAATTTCGGTAGCTATCAATGCATGTTTTTCAATTATTGTTAAGCGAATCAATCCCATTGTTGAAAAATGTTCGCGGAGTATCACATACTCACTTTTGGTTTTTAATTCATTAGTATTTTTATAATGAATTTCTATTAATGCATTTTTTAATTTTAATCTTTTATTACTTTGTAAACATTTCTATATTTATAGTGCTCGTGTTTTATTATTGTCAAACTTTATAAAAATGTTCAAAAAATATTAAAAAATTAATATTAAAAAATGCACCATGCTAATGAATTAAAAACCAAAGTCCAAAAGTTAGTTTGTGATAATCCGCGAGTATTTTCCAACATTGAGATTTACGCGCTTAAAAAAATTGGAAAACGTGCATTGATTATTACCAAAATTATATGTAAAGTTTCATGCATTTATTCATTTCTATTACATTGTAATAAATAAATTATCGTTTATATTGGTACAATCATATAGAAATCAATAATTTACTGTTAATGCATTTTTTAGTCATTGTTACTTTTTATCTTTAATTATAAAAATGATTAATAATATTTTATAATCTTAAAATATTGAACAGGTTTTTATAATATTGAATTTTTTATTGTGTAATTTAATATTGCTTTAATAATTTAATAATTATAAATAGCATTTAAATAATTTATAAATTAAATAAAAATTTTATTCTAATTTATTTGAGCGCATTGTTGATTGTAATCCTGATGTTGACAATGTCTTTACTGATGTTTGTAAAAATTTTCTTTTACAGAATATTTTAGCAATTGCATCACGTGCTCTTGGGTTAAGCAATATATTAAATATAAAGATGAATACGCCCTTAAAATTAATAAAAAAATAAAATAAAATACTATTGAAAAAATTCAAAGTAACATTTTAATAAATATTAATATTTAAGCAATATTAGCCTGTTAAACCAAATCAAATAAAAACATTAAAAATTATAGAAACAATTTATAATAATACTCTATTGTTTTAACAATATACAATTTTGTTAAAAATTTCTGTTTTATAATTATATTAGTACCTCAACCATACATTGCCAAGATATAGGTTCAACAATTTCTTGGGAGATGATAATTTATTCCAATGCTAAAACCTATATCTTGGAAATGTACGTACCTCAACTAACAACTTAAAATTAAATTTTATTAAACCCTTACTTGTGATCCATTAAGAACAATAAAAAATGATGCAAAAACAACGCCAAAATCATGAATATACATAATATAACAAATCCATGTTAATCCCAATAAAAATATTAACGAAACAAATCCATTTATCCATAAAAATCTACTTCGACCAATTGTTGCAACTCTTAAATTTTTCATATTTTCTTTTTCATAATCGTTATTCCTTTTTATTTTATGTTTCATTGCTATAACTACTATTATAAAGTTAATAACGATAATAATAGTAACAGGTCCTGCCAAAAACCACATATAATATGGATGATCTGACGATGATATCCAACAACTAATAAATGATATTAATTATGTTAATTATATTAATATTAATTTTACTAATAATTTAGTTTTATTACAAATATTGTGATCCCTTCAATTTGTATGGTGTGATGATCACTATTATAATAGCTGATATAACAAATGGTACACCATATCCAATTATATAGAGCCATAATGTTTTTATATACCCCTTATGGACAAACACCAAAATAATCATTTGATACAATTGATACCCCTCAATGAGTGACCACATGAATGATGCTAAT
This sequence comes from Eniochthonius minutissimus, assembly GCA_034695285.1. Lineage (NCBI taxonomy): Eukaryota > Metazoa > Arthropoda > Arachnida > Sarcoptiformes > Eniochthoniidae > Eniochthonius > Eniochthonius minutissimus. The sequence goes on along the minus strand of JAQIWM010000264.1, from coordinate 1,766 downwards.
AAACTATACAACAATGTAGCAGATATTATTCTGCATAAAATCTAATAAAATTATAAATTAAAATTTATAAATATATTTTATTATATTGTGTTTGTAATTAAATAATCATTAATTAATATTTTATATTCTTATTTACTTGATGGGAAGTGGCGTCCATTCCAGAAACAACTAGCATATTAACAATTAAAAGACACGCACATAAATTACAAGTGATTGTACTTCTTCTGTTACGTAATGCTTTCATAAATGTTAAAAATGCAATAGTTAATGACAAACCAATAATTGATAATGAACAAAATACAAATGTGAGAATTGATTTAATAGTATCATTTCCTTCTCGACCCGAAGTGTCCATTAATGCCGCAAAATTTGTTAAATGATTACAGTCACATACGGATATCTTTTTATTTGATTCATAAATATTTAAATCACATCCATCGTCAGACCATTTACTATTATTAAAATCCCAATACACGCACTTTGATTTATCTCCAAATATAAGACCCTTATTATGCTCTAATCTTTTAATTTAAAATAAATATGAAAATATAGTGTTTAAATTACAAGTAAGCATTACTTGTAAAAATTGATTTTTAATATAATGATTTTTTTAAAAACTGCATTTTTTATAATTATTTTTTTGTATATAAGACTATTTAAATAATTTTGTAAAGTAATACTGTATACTATCAGTTTGTTTAAAAAATTAGAATATTCCCCCTATCATATCACTTGTAAATAAATTTTTATTAATGAAAAAAACGTATTTTTTATAAATTAATCATTTCTTTAAATTAAACTTTCTAACTTTATTAAAAATATATTTATTATCATAAAAATGTTCACTTTACAAATGTCATTATTTTTATAAATAATGCTTTCTATTACAGGGGTTATAGGTTTGTAAAATAACACTTTCTTAGTTTAATTTTTGTCGCACGCGCATCGCTTTTGTGCCTTTTTTTGTTATTAAAACATAAACACATGCTTATTCTTTAATGATGTTAAATTTTATCAAATTATCTCAAATAATACCAGAGATATTACTATCAAGAGAAGTACCTGTATTACAACTCTTTTCCAGTAATAGGAACAGCTACAGGGTGATCAAATTTGAAGTAAAAATATAAATATGATCGTTTTCTTATCCCCAATTTACAATAATATTAATAATTGTAAATAAATATGAAGATCATTATCAAATGCCAAAAAAAAGTTCAATTTAAAATAAAGCAAAAAAAAAATGCGACCAAAATCATTTTTTAAGAAAGTGGCCAAAACCAGTCGCATAGAAGTTTAACATGAATCAAAATATGATTTATACAGTTATTTATTAGAGTTTATGAATAAAAGCATACAAAAAGATTAGAATTTAACTTTTTACCAACAAAATAAACAAAAATTTTCCTTTTAGTAAATCATCATCATCACATATGTTTAAAAAAGTGAAGAATATCTTCAGATAGTAAATGTAAATATTTGAATTAATTATATAACAAAAGAAGACATTTCTCTAAAGTTTACTGATGCTGAACATGCTCAATTTTTATTGCTTTTTAATTTTTAAAATAAAAATTGTTACGAGAAAGGGACATTTTTAGCTACGGTTTGGAAACATTGTAGAGGCATAGGGTTGGGAATTTTTATTGCTCAAGTTTCATGCGTCATTAATTCCTGAAAAAAGCGATGATGATTTATTGTCAAGAAACATGGAAATAATATTGAATAGACAAAAGTCATTTACAAACTCAAAATTAATTTTTAAA
>JAQIWM010000263.1:0-11226 GCA_034695285.1 Eniochthonius minutissimus | reverse complement strand
TCTTTACCGTAAAAATGAAATTAGTACTTTGGTTATTTAAAGCGTGGTTAATTTAAATTTTTAATTGCAATTTTCACATGTTTAAGTGCCATTTCGAATTGAAATATAAATAAACACAAAAGTAACGTTTGTATGTCACTGCGGCATTTACGTTCGCTTAACATAATTTATTCCGACTCTGCGCCAACCACAAAGAAGGTACAACACTAGTTAAAGATTTATGCTGCAATCTGTCTTTTTCGCAATAGTTAGCGTTAGATGCAAAGCCAAACTGAGCGCAGGTTACGGTACATTAACCATACGCTTCTAGTGGCCAAAGTATGAGTGCTGCTGTAAGTGCAGTATTTCATTCGATAGCAAATAGTAAGTATTCAAAACACCAGATGCGAGTCCGCTCCTTTTTCACTTATTTCGAAACTCAAGCATAGTCCTTACGACCACTTTCAAACGAAGAAATATGACTTTTTTGCCCCGTTACAAGTGAAATTTAATCAACGTCAGGGCATAGGTCTAGTAATAAGCGTGTCATTCTTTTGGACAATAAATATATTTATTTATCGCATTTATATTGTGTGTATAATGATTGTGTTCTATTTTTGAATGTCACTCTCATCTTCATACCATTGTTGTAATTTTTGTAGATGATGTTTAAGTCGATCACGACATCCCTGACGCATCAGTACGTGTGAGGCGTGGTCTCAGTCGTGACACGGCATTTCATAGTGCTTATGGTTTTTCACCACGACCAATGTGAATGCCGAATGCGGTTTTTCTGATTTCGTTTACGATTCTGCACTCTGTACCGACACTTCGCAGAGATGTTTAAATGATATGATAAACAGAGTGAGACACTTTAAGCTTAATTACACTTAAGAGTTAAACATTTTGTTCTGACTAAAAACATTAACTATCATCGTCACTCTAAGCACTGTGTTATAACTTTTTTCAAAGAAAAAAACTTCATTTAAGTTTCAAATTCTCGCATGGTGTATGTGTATACCTCTCACGCTCATTGATCTTTAACTAAATTTAGTGTTACACTATACACAATTGATGGTTCTACTATTTCAAGATGGTTTCATGTATCATACCGTCTTTCCCTTAAGTAAGTACCTTTTGAGTATACTTTACTATAGTGATTGAGATTAACACTCTTTAGAATCAATTGCGATTGATTTTCAATTTAAAATTATTGGCATTAACATTTTATGTCTTTAAAAAAATATAAATCTTAGTCATTACTCCAGACATATCAATTACAAGTATACTTGAAAAATAAGATAGTTTTCAATCTCAATTGAATTTTATAGTGCTATTTCCTGGTTATAGTAATTGGTTAAAGTAATTTAAATAATTTATTAGTAATAAATTGCTGGTAATATTCATTATTATATAATTCACATAAATAAAGCGTTTTTGTAGTTAAAGAGTGCAAAAGAGTTGAATAAATGGATGCGCCCATTGTTTGTATGATTCAATAGAGCGGATGATAGTGAGAGATGAAAAGAGTGTGATGCATCTCATGACAAAAGAATGCATTCGGCAGTTACATCCTCTCACAGCATTAGCAATTGGCAAAGTTTTAGCTCAAACTGAGGCTATCTCTTGTCTATAAAGACAGCGGGAGATATGATGCCGATGAGAATAGAGTATTGGAAAAAGAAATTCCTGACTGCAGCTGTCAGATACGCCAAATTCTTTCTCTCATCCGAACGACATGATTCTTGTTAAGGTTTAAACAATAATCTAATTCTATTTTATATTTAATTTTAAAGTGATAAAGAAAATTTATTAGTTTAAAATTCTTGAATAAATTTAACGGTTTAACTGCAAATCTTTATATCGACTGTAGTATGTGTTAGTGGCTTCTCTCTCTCTCTCTCTCTCTCTCTCTCTCTCTCTCTCTCTCTCTATCGTCCATGCCTCTTTTGCCGATCCCTGTTATAACTCTGCTCGAAATGTTGACAAGTGAGCAGTTTTTGCCCACAAAAGCATAAAGTAATGGTACAGATTGGTGGTGGTACAGTTCTCTGGAGTGTCCCTGGCAAAGGCATGATTGCAAAAGACCCATGACATACATGTACTCTTAGTGATTGAGGGGAATAGAGAGAGCAAAATTGAACCGAAAGAGCAGAGAGGTCTTTGTGGTGCATACTTTTTGCCACATGTAACACCCCAACCTTCATCAGGAGCACTGTATGTTGTACTGTATGTTGTACTGTATTAGACTTCTATCATGTGAGGAACAAACAAAAGGGCAAAGCTCATTATGAACTGAAGAAAGCGATAGAAACATGACTTTGACTGAAAAGAAAGAAATATGTATTGCCGAAGTATTACTGTATACTGCCAAAATATCTTCGGTCATTCCCATTCCCCGATGACCTCATGAAGACCTTTAGCGGCATGATCATGCATAATAATTTCTATTTAAAACAGGGAAACATTTTTCTATATTATGAGGCACTATGCTTATGCTTTTATTGTTCAATCATTTGCTATGACACACTGTCTAATGTGCGTGCAAATAACACATGTAACTTATTATAGTTATAGTTATATTATATTAGTTAAATAATTATTACGCTGCGTTTGCATTAATTTTAACTTAATCAGCGCTGCAAAAAGTTAAAAAAATAATTCCTGTTCAATCTATCTTTGGGGCTACACTTTCTGTGAGTGCCATCGTAAAGTTATATAACTAGTATATACTGTATATAAAGGGGGAGTTTTTTGCATTGAGCGGAAGTTGTGAGGTCGACCCGAGAGGCACTTCACTGTGTCTTCACTTTACTTTCAAATGATGATCTTATTTCTGAGTTGATGATGAGAAACTTATTTTTAATCATAACATGAGTTAAATGTACTGCAAAAGATATTTAGTATTCTGCAGTACTTCATATACTACATGCAGTACTTCATGTGGCAAATGGTTTAATTTGGACTTTTTTTTCACTATCTGCAAATGAGTTATTTTCCCACATCCCGAACATTGCCCGTGTGTGTCTGAAAAAAATTACAGAGTAATGTATAACTCTGTCCTCCCGTGCATTTTATAGTTGATCTTCGTGAAAGTTTTATTACAATGACAGTGCTATAACTCGCTACTTGAGTTTTAGTACCTAACATTGGGGCCAAATTTAAAGGGAAGTCAATTTGGGACCATTTCCTTCAATCACGTTGAACCGCAATTTTTGACTCGCACTTGTGTGTAGTGAGTCTCACTACAGTTTCACTACAGTTCTAGTGCCTCTCAGGAACTTTAAAGTGAAAAACCACTCCTTTTTTGCATGCATACGCATTCCTCACCAAAATGCGACTAAATTATTGCTCTTTAGACTCTAAAGTTTAGACATGGCTAATACTAAAGTAAATATTTTAATTAATTAACCAAAAAATTAATGGAGAATTATATAATCCAAACAAATAACAGTTATAACACTCACTTAGCGATTGTGGATTTATTACTTGTTTTATAGCTTTTGCTGCGTTTACTGTATGATGCTATACTGTATAATGCTATACCGTTATAATACTATACTGTATAATACTATTGCATTTGAGTGTGATTTTAGTTTTGCAAAAATTTATGACTCTGAGAGAAATGCTAAAATGTGTGGACATAGTTTCGAACATCGGTCTGGTCATGGGGTGATTTTAGAATAGGCAGTGGCACTATAGTGGAGGATTCTCATAGAGTGTGACCATGGTATGGATGGCGTCTTCTTAGCCCCAAGTAAACCCCCAAGTAAAACCCCCCAAGGCAATGGCTTAAAGGCATGATGAAGCCGACTCTCACACTCTCCCCGATCAACAGAGAATTAGGCCTAAGTTTGTGCAGTATTATACTGAGGGTGGAAAGATCTTAGTTAACGCTACTAAACTAATGCCTAAAAGTTAACTTTCAAACAGCCACAGCTGGACTCAGTAACTGGTGAAATTTTGCAGTTAGTATTTCGTTTGACAATAAATTGAAGCGAAACTTTTTTCTCTTTATAGTTATTAGTATTATTACTATTTTTTGTTCTCGTTTTTGTGTTTCTGTGTTTTTAACTTCACTTACATTATTTTGGTTGTGAATTACTAGTACTAGTACTAGTATTATTAGTACTGTTAAATCACTCGTTTTGGTCGTGTGCAAATCACAAATATACATCATAAATGTACTAAATTCTTTTGCTCAGTAATTACTAATTAGTGCGGTTTACATTCTATTGCTAGTATATTGCTAGTATACAGAATAAATGCATATAAATTGCTTCCTCACTCTATATATGAGCATTTTTATTGTATAATGACTTTTGGACTTTGAATATTCGTGATCGTGTGCAGAGAGAGAATCAAAACGCTAAACAGTGACTAGTGAGTGATTAGTGCGCAGCTCTTAAAAAAATAACCATAACTATAACTGTTATTACCTTTATAATCTGTAAGTAAGTCAATTACCACCGGTAGTAGTTCCTCAACTCTTTCCTCTAATACCGTGTGCGTTTTATCATCATCTACAGTTAATTTTTATTATCTTTACTTTTTAAATTTGCCATATCCCAGAAACTAGTAATAGTAATAATCATATAACGCGCAAAGTGCCAATATTCATCAAACGCCTGTTGTGGTATCGTACACAACATACGTACATACATAATCTGAGGCAATGTGTTTTGCGATTTCATGATTATTTATTTGTTGAGTGTCAAAAAACAAAAGTTAGTAAATATATAAATATCTTTTGTGTCATATTGATTAAAGTGATATTAGTCATACACGTTACGTTTATTAACCCACTCATAGCGTATTAATTTCGCTAATTTGAGACTCCCTCCCAATTTACCTGATATCAATGTTGTCAATAATGACGAGTGACGCTTCGCCTCAGACCAATAAGAAGCGGAAAATCGACGAAATTCAAGAAGATGATGATACTGATAACAGTATAATCCTACAGGTTGTGAATCTTATTATTTATCTTTATTTTTTAATCTTATACTATAATCATAGTTCTTAATCATTTTCTCACTTTATTTTATCATATGAAAAATCGTATATTATCCATTGATGGAGCCTTCAATTGTCTCTGTGTTTATATGATATTATGCGATAATGTAATTGTATATCATACTAATTTCTTAAGATCCTTTCTATTGTTAGCAAATACATCATATGAATCTGTTGTTATAACCATTTATTATTATCTGCACTTTGATCGCTGTCGCTTTTTTATTTCTTTCCTATTTCTTTTAATCTACTAAAAAGTAAAGGTAACCACAAGTGTCTAATTACAGACATTTGGCTCCTCACATTAACATGTTATATGTCTGATAGTTCAAGTATACCAGGAAATTGATTTTTATAGAGGAAATAAATTAGTTTTAATTGAAAATGAGAAATAGTGAATTAAAAATGAGAATTACTGATAAAATTTCCAGATTTTTATAAAACTTTTAATTAAATAAATTAATAAATTAATATTTAATTAAATATTAAATATTTAATTTACAGATAAAACCGGAACACCATCAGTTTGAAGAGGATTCAAGTGATTTGCATAATTCTGATATTAGTCATTCTAATATTGCATCTGTTATAAGGTATATGTAAAAAGCATGCAATAAACGTAAAACATAACTATAGAATTTTATAGTATTCCAACCGTAGTGCAAGTGTCTTGTTCTGTGTCTCTTCTCCCGTCATCTTATGCATTAGTTGTTTTCTGTTTGAGAAAAGTCACCCCTCTATAGTGTAGAGCACATGATAACATTCTCCCATCACCATCACTCGCAATTCATTGCTCATTTCACATAAGAGACGCCAAAAAAAGTTTTTTTCATCCAAAATAAAGAGTCTCTTTATGTTTGCAAAAGTTTTGAATCTTTTGGGAGACACTCTGTCGCTGAGGGTTTTCATTATTATTATTATTATTATTATTATTATTATTATTTCAATCCCCTCTTAACACTATTTTTTCCTTAAAAATAATGCCATAGGAGATTGTCAATGCCTTTATTTTTCTTTCATGTCCTTTTTGTCAACATACCGAGATTTGAGTACTATGACCATAAGACTATAAGAGTCTATTTGCAAATGCTCATTTATTATTATGCAATAACTAAAACTCAATAGTAACTCACTAGTAACTCGCAATGATTTATTTACTCAGATCAGGATAATCATTTATCATTTAATATAAATGTTTGGTATAGAAATGTAACAATAATAATAATTGCATTTATTTGAAACCATTCTATACTCAGCACTTAATTGAGTCGTAAAATTTAGATTAAAAGGTTATTGAGAATCCTTCACCTGCAGGGCTCACGAAACTATCCTGTTATGTATATACTACGTGTATATACTATGTGTATACACTACAAAATAGAGAGATACAACCGTTTGACAAATTAATTTGGGGCGGAATTGAACCGTCACTTCTATTGAAATGTTTAAATTGTTTTTCAGGGAAATAGTTTTTGTGTTGTCCATTGTGTTGTATTTTGTGTTTTTCTCTATAATTAATAGTCATTAGTTGAAGGGTAATACAAACATATGGACGAAGATTAATGTTTAAAATGATATTGCAGTGGTTGGTAAGAGTGAATGCTGCTCCGGGTTTGACCCTTCTGAGAAGCCAGATTTTAGGGCTTGAACCCCCTGGAAATTTGCTAGTAGTTCCTAATAGGAAGTTACTTTTTTTCACAAAAATCCTCATCAATTTTCATTCTCCCGTAAACTTTTACTTTGTCGAACACTGCATAGTTTCGTATATATATGCATCCATCATATACATATGTATTACTTATGTTGAATATAAACAAAAAATAACCGATATGCATTTCCTAAGCATAGTCATAATGATAACAATGATTGTTATTAACAATCATTTGAGCTTTGGCCTAATATTTTGTTATTAAAAAAACGCGCCTCTTTTTAATGATCAATTGCGATACACATAATTATTATGAAAACAATACCATGATTATTGAAGTAAACCAAATCTGTGCACAATGCCGATCACACACAAGCATATTTCATCTGAACCAAGTTGAAATGTGATGTTCACGTGATCATCATTATAATAAAAATAAACATGCATATTATTATTTACAATTGGTGATCACTAAGGGGGGGTTAAAAGGCCGTAGAGATTTGAATTTCATAGAGTTGCATAGAGTTGTTACGAGCACTGTCATATGAGACAATTTTGGGAAATCATTTCAGGAGCAATATTGAGATTTCTATCAAATCACTGACTCCGAATACAGTGAAATCTGCCGACATTGGACACTGCAAGTACCGTCTAAATCATCGGTACTTGCCGTGTTCAATGTAGACAGGTTTCACTGTAATTTATTGTGCACTATATACACATATATACACATTTGTTCTGATCATTTAGCATTTACATGTTAGTATCAGTTGAGCATGCATCACACGTTATCCTTGATATAGTGGCGTCTAAATTCATGTTTTCATCTATCATTTTGTCGCTAAAAATGCATGATAACGCCCAAAGTTTCATTAACTTAGTTAGTTTTTTAATTTTATTTTTACATCTTTTACTCTACTCATGTACCTTAAGTTAGTAGTTTATAGAGAATTAATTATGGGATCCTACTAAATTGACATTAACTTTTCCTGTTATAATGCGGGGGAAATGGGGGTTAATACACTTAAACCTGATCCTTCATCATTTGCATATTGCATGTCGCCTCTTATAATGTAAAAAATGTGTGAGGGATGCACACATAGTAATGCACAATTCTAATTTTGGTATTCATTGCATTTAATGAGTTGACTCTCGTGAAAAACCCTAAAACCAATTTTTCTTTCACTGCATCCTCTAATTTCGAGTCTATTACTATCTTCAGATCCTGTAATTCAGAAGAATTACTAACCAACAGTGAACATCAGCTTCACCATTCATTTATTGAGGGTTCACTAGTGAATACGTCCATTGGTGACGAACATCACCTTGATCAGGATCCTCAGCCACACCAAGTGCCAAGTCCTGTGTCAATTGTCAAAGTTGTACCTTCAACAGCGACATCATCACCAAGTGCAAGTAGTGACAGTGGCCATTGCAGTCGTGCTTCACCTGATCTCACTTCACTTCCAGAGACACCCAATGGTAAACATCTTTTTTATCGTATATTTTTATTAACAGATAAACGCGCTTTGTCAGTGTTTGACAATAATCCAACCTCCAATGAAAGGTTAGGTTTACAACGGGTGAAAGGGGAGATAAATGATCTCATATAATTTTGAGTGAAAAGTTATTAAGAGGAAGACATTAATTGAGTAGATATGAATAAGAGAGAGGATTAAATTTGAGACCTCTTTTTCAGGTTAACTCCCTCCACACCTTGCCTAACACTGGGTTTTAGTTGTTGCATGTGATGACCCAAGAAAAGGGGAGTTAACTTGAAAAAGAGAAAGTGACGACCCTCAGAACACATATTTGTGCAGAGGTTTGCATATTAACCGCAAAAACTAAAGATAAGAGCATTTAGCGTCGTTCCGTTACGAGTTGTGATTGACACGCGTCAAAGTGCTTTGATATAGAGCTTTAAAATAGCAAAATATACTGTGTATGTTTTACTCAATCATTTTGGATTCATTCCAAACTCAAAGCTTAAGTAATGTCTTTTTAGTCTCTTTGTGACAGACCATTCAATGTGTACACTTTAACCACATTTTTAATCTTAAAAAATATATTTGCCTATTTTCAGCCAATATATATTAGAATATAGTTATAGTTATAGTTATATTAGAATATAGTTATAGTTGCAAATGTTATTCCTTCACTTATCATCGTCATCATCGTCATCATCGTGAGTTTTGAGGGAAAAAGTTTTTACGCCGCGAAAAAAATGTTTCACTCATTTGACAGCTTATGTTGTATTTGCACTAAAAATGTCATGTTATATTTTGCTCATTTTTGGTACTCTTACTAGTTACTAGCACAAGGACTTCATTTGCATGTGCATTTTTCACGTTTCAATATGCACGTTCAATTGACTTTCCCCGTCACTAAAAAGATTTTTTGATGGACTCTGTCACAAGTGTAGGTTTAGAACTAAAAAAAGTATTTTTTGATTTTTCCGTCTCTCTCTGTCAATTAGAGTATTTTCTATAAAAGTTTTACTATTTTCTTACTATTTTCTTATTCTTTTGTTAATTGGTATTGAAGATAAGCTGCAGATAGTGACAGACTAAGACTAGTAGTGATACATTGTGGTTTAATGTACGATATAATGACATTCAATACTATTCTGGTATCAGAGTATCCTGTGACAAAGTTTAATATACATAATTGAATGCTTTTATTATTTTATTATTAAATTCGAAATGAAATATCTAATAACAAATTACCAAAGATAACAATTAATATAAATTAATTATTTCCGCGTTTTGTATATGTAAAGGTCCCCTTCGGTCTATGGCAAGTACCAGTGAATCACCAACAGATTATCATCATCATAGTTGGGGAATGTGTGGAAACGATGGTAAACAGATGAGACACATGAATTTACTAGAGACATGAATTTACTAGAGACATGAATTTATTAGAGACATTTTGTTTATTAAGACGCTTTTAACAGTAATGTTTTTGTACACTTTAGTAAAAGTGGACCCTTCAGCCGCTCTCACCGACAGTGACACTATTCCAGGACATAGTGCTCTTACAGAAGCAGACTCAAGTGTCTATTCTGCAACAAGTGTGGATCATTTAACTTCTCCGTATAGTGGCGAATTGAGCCCAACAAAGACGAACGATTATCATTCATATACAAGTTCCTATCTCGAGAGGTCTGTTCTATTTTTTATCCATTTGGTTTATGCAAATTGCTGATTAGTAACCAGTGATTACTGTTTAAAGCTAAAGGAATTTATCTATACAGTGAAACCTCTCTAAGTTAAGCACGGAAACGTCCGTCTAAATCATCAGTACTGCCCGTGTGAAACTTAGACAGGTTTCATTGTATCACATTAGACTCATTGGAATTACATGTTTATCTCTATACTTATCTACTAGTTAGACTAGTGAAATTTTATTGTTTTTATTGTGCAGTATGCAGGCAGCATATCAAAGTCCTTACAACTCGATGCAGACTGCAGGCACCATGACCGTCGCAGGCGCGGGTTATTATCCCCCATCAAATGCTTATGGTGTACTTTCAAACTCGTATGGTATGTATTTATTGATTTCACTTTTACACCGGTGTACATCCATAGTATAAATCTCTACCAAAACTATTCTTTGAAATATACGCGATAATAGATCAGTATAGAATGAGTAAAGATAATATTCTTTTCCACGAAAGAGACTCTCAACCTTTATGTACCATGATGAGTTAGCAGTGTTCAAATACTATTATATTATACTCTGATCATCTGTATGCTTCTGTATGCTTTTCTCGTTGATTCTCATCGTTATCTGCTTTGTCTTAATACCTTAGCCTTTGCTTATTGGTTGAGGAAAATGAATGAAATGTGATCCCATCCATCGCCTTTTCAGCGTCAAATAAAAGAATGCCCCATCTTCGAATTAAGGGAGTACTTCTCAAATATCAGGCAAAGTTAGGCATAGGCAAAGGCGAAGTTAGGCAAAGGCCTAAGTTAGGGCCTAACATTGAATCGATCCAAAATATTACATACGTTTCTATGGTTATAATAATAATAATGCTCTTCTCTCTCATCTTATTTCTTTGGCCGTATTATAGGTTCACGCTCAATCAGTTCTCAGTGTAAAGCTAATTCTTCAGCGGCATCCGCAGCATTGGCACAGACTTATCTCAATTCACCGTTTGGTACAACATTTTCTAGTAATACATCTCAGACGTCGCAAAATCCTTATTGTTATGGTACACATTTTCTTAATTTATTTATTGCATAATATATACATAATATAAACATTACAATAGAACTAATTCATAATGTAAATAATTTTTTTTTAACACCAAAAGGTTCATCATATACGAGTAGTAATTCACAGCCGTTCTCCGCATGCCAACAAAGTTTTGATTATTACGGCGGATATAGTTCAGGTGGATATACACCATACTATACACCATATGGAGGTTATGCCGTTAATTCAACCGCAAATGTAAATAATTCGACAGCGGCATCATCACTATCGTCACTGTCTTCAGCTAATACTTCATCGCCGGTCACATATCAACTCTCGCAATTGCCACAGCAGTCAGGTATTTTGTAAATACAGTCATA
>JAQIWM010000262.1:0-11235 GCA_034695285.1 Eniochthonius minutissimus | reverse complement strand
TAGTAGAGTGTTATAAAAATATTAAATATAAAATGTTTAACATAAAAAATTTTGAATAATTATTAACTTTTTTGTGTATAGAGGTTAACAAAGTACTATTATTTGCATTGACATTTTAAAATTTATTTACTCAAAAATAAATATGTAAAAAAGTGCGATCATTGGATACTTTCATGGCCTCAACAAAATCATCCGCAGAATGTGTTTGGGAAACACTATATGTAAGAATTTGGAAAAACAATAGTTGTTTTTGTCTCCCGATAGACTACGACCATTATTTACATACCATTTTAAAGTTCTTTCTGTACTGAATCTAATTATATCACATTCATAATTTTGTGACACCGGTATACCCGTCGGATGATTTAATTTATAAAAATGATTACGTATTTTTGCACATTTTTGACAATCGAAGGAACACCCGTGGTCACAATGATATGTGTGGTGCATAATTAAACACTAATTAAAAAGACCTTTTCAATAACATAAATTATTTTTGTAGGTTATCGGGAAGTCAACAAATAAACAGATTTAATAATTATATCATATTCCTATACTGTGAATCCCATAGACTTATGCTGCCCAAAGCAACTTTTCGGGTCACAAACTAAAGTCCGTATTTTAGCTGATACAGGAGCAGAACAATTATTTTGAATTATTTTTATAAATCGGGAGTATATCAAAGTATTAATTAATAATCAAATTAATTAACTTAAATACGGTACAAAAATAATTACGGAAAAAACCAGTCTCATTTTTTATTTTAAAAATCTTATGCTTTTTATTTGTACATTTTGAAAAAAATGACAACCCATTTATGATTAAAAATTTTCTATTTGTTTTTAATAAAGTTTAAACAAAATTCCTGAAATAAGGTCACAATAAATATTAAAAAATGTAAAATGTTAAAAATAAATTAATTAATAAAACTAAAAACTATTCGCCGTTGGCGTCAGACTATGAATCAGAGTCTGAATCACTCAGGACAGGATCAGTAAAAAATCCAGCTTGCTCGCAGCTTACTGATCCTTGTATCTCGTCTTGGTGCCTGCCAAGCCCAAGATACCAGAATACTGTCATCACACGTGCACAGTACTCTGCAGTCCTGAGCCCATTCTTACACTGGCAGCAATACTCTGAAATTGCACTAGTAGTTTATATATAGCGGTTCTGGGACTTACGATTCGTACCTCATCTTTCCCTAAAAATTACGATAAAGTCACAATATCCATGAAAATAAAATGAAAAATAACATAACATAAAATAATAAATAAAAAACCTCAAATCAATGGAAAAAATGTATCGTACTACATCGTACCGCATTTTTAACACTATAAAATTCATAAGTTTAATTAAATTTTATCATTTAAGACGTGATTTTGAGTTAAAAAATCATTTTAAATTATGTGAAAGTGTGTTTAACTAGAAAATATCATCAAACAGATCATCAAACAGATCATCAAAGAGAAATAATCAGCGGAGCTGCGCTCATTTTCGTTATGCTTTAACTTTAAAGACTAAATATAAAACATGTATTGCTTGTAATATGATTTCAGAGCGAGATTCAAAAACTAACTGATCTAAATCTGTAAAGATACGAATGCATAAGAGATTATTCTTTGATTGAGAACAGATCTCCTATTCCAATTTGTATGTTACAGCAATTCCAATTAACCCTTTAAATTATCAAAAAACTAATATTTAAAGTAACATAGGCTGTCAGGTCTTATGCAGGCTTTTACCCATCACGACTACTGTCTCGGTTATAAAAGACAGTCATTAATTCAATCTTAACTCATACTCATCTCAGTTTCCCTATCAGACTCATTGTCTTTGAGACATTTAAGTCTTGACATTTCAACATCAAGATAATAAATTTGTTGCTCAAGAGACTCAAGCGGCATGTACTTATCTTTAATAGTAGCTTTAACTTTTTTAAGTCTCTCTTTGAGTCTTTGTTTCTCATTACGAAGACTGAATATTTTTCTGTAGACGCTATTTTCTCGCGCTTTTTTTTATTCAAAGCAACAGACTCAAGGAATCTAAATGCTCTGAGTTGAGAGGAATCCGACAAAACCCACACAATTTTATGCTTGTTGAACTGTGCAGTTTTTTTAATTCATAGTTAATTAAACATTACATTTTTAGCATTCCTGTATTTCTAATAATAGTGATTTCCCTATTACAGTTTTATAGTTAGGTAAAGCATTTTTTACCAAAATAAAACGGCCGAAAGAAGTTTAAATTAAGGTAAACTGAAAAAAGATAATGCATTATACGTATTTTCGTTAGAAAACTATTGATGTAGTTCAGAAATGCTTCATATATTCAGTTTGTTAGTTGATTTTAGGCTGAAGTTAGCGCACATGTCTTCTCCACCACCATTTGCAGTACCTTGAATACATCCCTTAGTTCCAGTACACATCGAGACAGGTACAGCAAGTGCATCATTGCCTCTGCAATTATATAAGATATTTTTGTTACAACTTCCTTTCAATGTATCTCCTTTTCGCCATCCACAATGATACCCCGGTGTAAAAGGTCTGGGACATATGCATGGGTCTTTGTCTTGGCATTCAGCATCTATAAAACAAGACAAAAAACAAAAGTTAATAAGGACTAATCTCAATTTTAATGTAGAGCAAAAGCCATAAAAAGTGAAAAAAAACTTACAAGTAACATATGTCACCAAGAATGCGGCTGAAATGAACAATATTAAAGTTAAACTTGTCATCGTTTCCAAATATTACTATTTAAAATTGTTCTATCAAGTTGATCTAATAGGATCTAAGAAACTTGTGATGGTGAACACGAAAAGATGTCCCATTAAATACTAACTTCTAAACGCTGCAATATACAAACATTATAAATCTTAAAGATTTATTGCTTAATCTTTTAATTATTTACGTGCCGTAAATTGAATTTCAACGTCCTTGTATTATTTATTGCCATTAAACAAAATCAGAAGATTTAAATTCGCTTTATTTTATAACTTATAATTATTAAAGGTTGCGAAATTTTATTATCTAACATTTTTATTCGCGATTTTAACTTTTTAGGCGCGATCGAATCTCAGGAATTTAAACTTGGACGATAGATTTCTAAGGAAGTGGAGCAAAGCTTCTTAGGAATTTCTGATTCCTCTTCAATTCAGTTCAAAGAAAAGATGAAAAATCTTTATAAACTTGAAGAAACAGCAAATAATGAATTCGATAAACTAATGTTTAGGATGATGAATGACAATTTCAGAAGACATGAGAGAATGATAACAAAGTAGTAAAATGAGGTCATATAAAAATTAAATAAAATCTTCAGTAAAAATAAGCTCAATTTTATTTATTCTGTAATGTTTATGAGCTAATGTTGTATATCCATCGTCTAAGATGTATCATTTATCATCAAAGTTAGATAAAGGTACTTTTGTTTGTTCAAACATTGTATAAACATTCAATTTCTCAGATTTTATCATATTAAATGAGTCTCTGTTTCATTATCTAAAACTTTTTTCCATATTAACAGTTGATGCTTGTTTGTTAAATGTCCAGGTACTCCTTTTTCTCTTTTCTTTAATTCTGTAAAGTACTCATGCTTTATAGAGTAGCAATACATTTTAGCTCTTAACCTGATCACACTGACCTTATTGGGTCTAGGGGTGTTCCCGTTGACCTACAACAAAATGGTCGATATCGTTCGACTTCCCTACATGTGCCTATTTCGACAGTCTATAGTATGACCTTGAACCATGACCTTTGACCTCTACAGACCTAAAAAATCAAAGCTACCCAGATTTTTCACATTGCGCAATTTTAAAAATTTTACCCCTATTATACTTATCATCATTTAATACATCGATCGAGATAGGACATCCACTCTCTATATGACCTCTGACCTTTTCTAAAAGGGAAGAAACATATGTCGCGATCAAATTATTGGGTCTAGGGGTGTTCCCTGTGATCCTACCCCCTCGATATGTATTTTATAACATAATTATCAAAGGTTGCGAAATTTTATCATCTAACATTTTTATTAATGATGAGGGAAAAATTAATGAATTTCTTAATCATACATCTAAACCATCAGTTAAAAGAGATAGAGCTAGAAGAAAACTGATGGAAGCTATGAATAATGTGAACAAAATATTTAAAGAATTGGGAGTTAAGCCGATTAAGTTCTAAGCAGAGCGTAGCTCCTAAGGAATCTTCGTTTCCGCGAATGAAAAGATCCATTCTAAGTAAATGATTACCACTATGGATAGTCGTGCAGCAAGATTCATTGATCAACAGGCTAATATCAGAATTAAAAGTTATGAATGCTGAAGATATGAGCGTAACCTGTTAAAGTATAGTTCAAGGTATGCTTAACATGTGTTCAGTATCATCCTAACTATCTTAAAGTATGAAGCTATCTTCTGAACCATGTTTGGAACTAGCTTCGGAACTAGGCTTGGAGCTAGGCTGTCTGGAACTAAGCTCGGAACTATGCTTGGAGCTAAGCTTAGAACTAAGTTCAGAGCTAGGCTTGGAGCTATGTTTTGGAGACTCAATGGATATTAGAATAGAAGATGAACCTTCCTTGAGTCAGCTCTTCTCATATTACACTAGCTATCACATTAACTTTACCTTTTTGGATCTCTGAAGGACTCCATCGGACTCCTTGAGGACTCCAAAGGACCCTTCTATGCTATCTTAAGCTTAAGCAACACTTGCTTTATGTATCCTTTTGTAGTTCGGAAGACTCTTCCAGGGAGTTTAAAGGATAGTTAAAAGGAGTTCAAACGATAGCTTATACAGGACTAAGCCAAAGATAAGATGATGATAGTTCCAAACATAGATTGGATGAGATAGGACTTTAGAAAGAATCCATGCTCATCAGAAACTAGTTTATCTCCTCAAATGACTTTCAAAGACTATTCAAGCAACAGTTGTTTCAGAGGGAAGCGCTTCAAGCATCTTTTTATTATTCATTGAGCTTCCCTTACGGAAACTTACATTTCCTAAGGGATCTACGAACTTTCAGTCTAGACTGGAGATCAAGTAACTTTTTATGAAGACTAATGTTCAAATGTCTATTCATATAGTATTGATATATCGTTCTTCCGCAGCTGCATATTATTTTTGGATATGCTTTATCTTTCCATGTTAGATAATCATGATAATGACATGCTTTACATAAAAAACAATCTAAATTTATGCTGTGGATTTTTATAGAACTCATTAAAACCTTTTATTTAATTTCATCTCGAGCAACATTTATGTCCTGTAACATTATTAAAATCGACAGGAGTGAAACTTTGTTCGTTTCCTAAGGAGCTTCGCTCCGCTTGTTCCTCACAGATGTTCGATACTACCATTTATATAAATGAAAATTTATCAAGAAGTTTCTAAATATTCATTCTCTATATATTTTTAGACTTATATAAATGGTGAATAAGAAATGGCGGTGTGATGTTTGTAATATAGATATATCCTCATCGAACTGAAGCAAACACGTTAAAACTAATAAACACTCAGATGCTGAGAAAATACGAACAGAAGCGAGTAAAAGAGCTAAAATAAAACATTGTGGTATTTGTAATGTTAATGTGAACGTAGTGAATGAGCGTTGCAGCGACGATCGCAGAGAGAAGCGATCTGATGTACCAAAGAGCGACTGGATTAAACAACTTAAATCACCTTCTCACAAGAGAAACACTAAGTTATTTCAAGATAAACTAAAAGAAAAGTTTAGATCTTTCAATATTGGTAGATTGACTAGAATAAATAATAGAACCTTTCAAAATATTGACTTTGGAACAAATGATTACACCGTTTACAGTACAGAAGAAGCGTTAGAGGGGTGTTTTTTAACATTAAGATAACACCAAAGAATGAGATTGATTCATGTTCTTATAGAAGAATTACCAGAATTAATGTTTGAAAGAATAAAAGAAATTTTGGAGCATAAAGCAGCGATAAAGTTGCAATTAGTATTAAAAGGTAAATTTAGAAAATTTCATCCAGCATCTGGAGGAGAAGAGTTTGAAGAAATAATAGTACCTTCAAAAAATAAAATAATTCTTAGAGAGGATGAGAGAGGAAACAATTCATGCTCTTCTTTACGAGATTCATGAAAAGATAGAATCTTGAGATAACAATGAAGGATATTGGCACTTGGTTGAAATTTTAAACATTGATTTGAAGTTACGAGAATATAAACCACTTGCAGGTTCTTCTTATGTAGAACTAGCAGAATGGATTTATAATAAGAAAGCAATAGTTAATATTAAAAATGACCAAAAATGCTTTAAATATTGCTTACGGTACCATAAACATAAGAATGAAATTACTCATCATCCAGAAAGAATATACCACTACAAAAGGTTAGATGAAAGATATCCAAATGAATTCAATTTTAAAAGTATCAATTTTCCAGTTGAAGTAGATGATATAAAAAAGTTTAGTAAGCACAATAATATATCAATAAATATATATATTGTTAATGGAAAAAGTATACAACCTTATTTAACTTGTTCACAAGATTAAAAGAAATCAGATCATATTAATTTTCTTTTAATAGTAAAAGATGATAAATCTCATTATGTCTATATAAAAAGCTTATCGAGATTAGTTCGAGATCAACTAACAAAACATGAACAACACCATTTTATATATGAAAAATGTTTCTCTCATACAAACAATGTAGAAGTTTTTAGAAGACATCAACTAATTTTTGATAATTACTTTGTGAATGAGAAAGCTATTCCTATTCTACCAAAAGTAGGAGAAAATATATTAAAATTTAAGAATTTTCATAAAACTATTAGAGTTCCTTTGGTCTATTACGCTGATTTAGAAGCTGTTTTAAGAAAGTTAGATCATAAAAGATTGAAAGCCACACACGAGGCTTGTGCCTATAGTTTCCTAGGTATAAGTAGTTTCTACAGAAATTTTAAGAAATAAACAGGAACTTCTGCTAAAGATATGAATGACTTTGTACAAACTCTTAAAGGACAAGTTGAATGAGTTACTTAAACGAATGGAAGAATTCAAGAAACCACTACTCAATAAAGTTGACTTATACAATTCTAGAGATGCAAAAGAATGTCATTTCTGTAAAAAGGAGTTTACTGATGAGGATATTAAAGTACGTGATCATTTTCATATAACTAGGGAGTTTAGAGGTGCTGCTCATCAATCATGTAACTTAAAAGTCAGAACTAGTTTAAAAATACCTATTTTCTTCCATAATGGTTCTGGTTATGATTATAAACACTTCATTAGAAAGCTTTACAAGATTGATCGAAATCTTAGGATTTTATCTCAAACTGAAGAGAAGTATTTTTCATTTACTGTTAAAGTGAGTGAAACGAACATATCGTTTGTGTTTAAAGACAGTCTTAAGTTTTTACTGAAATCAATTGATAAATCAGCTAAGGTGTTATATGATAAAGATAAACAAGGAATTAAAAACTTAACCTCTTACTTTAATGATATTCCAAATGAAATATTAGAGTTACTAGTACAAAAAGGTGTATTTCCATATACTTATCTTAATAGTTTTAACAAGTTGGAATCTACAGAATTTCCTAAGTATGAATCTTTCTATGATAACCTTAAAGATAAAAACATTGAGATGAAAGAATATGAGAGAGGAAAAAAATTATGGGATTATTTTAAGTGTAATCGCTTTAGAGATGTTTTGATTCTAGCTGATTATTTTGAATCATTTTGGGATTTATCATTAAAATATTATGGTTTAGATCCTGCTCATTATACTTCAAGTCTAGGTCTTTCATGGGATGTAATGTTAAAATATACTAATGTTGAGTTAGAATTATTAACAGATCAAGATATGCTATGTATGATCATGGAAGGAATAAGGGATGGATTGACTTGTGTTATGAAACGATACGTTGAAGCAAATAATAAGTATATAATTAATTATGATCCTACAAAAGAATCATTTTTTGTTCCTGTTGATGCTAATAATCTATATGGAGATGGTATGTCCTTTAAATTACCTTATAGGGCATTTAAATGGTGTACACCTGAAGAGATTAAATATCTAGAAGAACATTTTTACTTGAAATTCCTGATGACAATGATATCGGTTATAAATTAATAGTTAAATGTTTAGAATATCCTAAAGAATTACATGATAAACATAATGACTACCCATTTTTCCTATTCGTAAGGATATTAAAAATGAAGATCTCTCCCAATATCAAACGAAACTAAGAAAGACAACAAAATCAAAACGGTTACTTACAAGTTTAGAAGACAAGGAAGGATTAATTTGTGACAATAGAACATTGAAACAATCTATTCAACATGGACTTAAATTAACAGAAATTGAGTGTGCGATAAAATATGATCAAAAAGATTGGTTAAAGCCTTATATAGATCTGAATACAAAACTAAGACAAGAAAGTAATTCAGAGTTTAAGAAAGGTTTCTTTAAACTAATGAACAACGCTGTTTATGGTAAGACGATAGAGAACGTATTAAAGAGACAAAGTTCTGTTGCGAGAGTAAGAAAGCTTTGAAATATATAAAAAAAATTAACTTGAATCGAGAAACTATATTTACGAAGAACCTAGTAGCTCTTCATAGAATGCAATAAAATATAATAAACTTATTTATGCTAGTTTTAGTATGCTAGAGATGTCTAAATGGAGAATGTTTAAGTTTATTTATGAATATTTAAAACCTAAATACGGAAACAGAATAGAAGTAATTCAAACTGACACCGATGGGTTAATGCTTTATATTAAAACAGAAGACTTTTACGAAGATATAAAAGATGATATAGAAGTGTGGTGGGATACTTCCAACTTTTCAGATAAAAATAAGTTTGGTATCGAATCCAAGAACAAAATAAAGCTCGGTTGCTTTAAAATTGAGACTGGTGAGAACATAGTAACAGTATTTATAAGGTTAAGAGCTAAAATGTATTGCTACACTATTGAGCACGAGTACTTTACAGAATTAAAGAAAAGAAAAAAGGAAGTACCTGGACATGTAACAAACAAGCATCAACTGTTAATATGGAAAAAAGTTTTAGATAATGAAACAAAGTCTTATGCTACATTTAATATGATAAAATCTGAGAAATTGAATGTTTATACAATGTTTGAACAAAAAAAAGTACCTATATCTAACTTTGATGATAAATGATACATCTTAGACGAAGGATATATAAAATTAGCTCATGGACATTACAGAATAAATAAAATTGAGCTTATTTTTACTGAAGATTTTATTTCATTTTTTTATGACCTCATTTTACTACTTTGTTGTCATTCTCTCATGTCTTCTGAAATTGTCATTCATCATTCTAAACATTAGTTTATCGAATTCATTATTTGCTGTTTGTTCAAGTTTATAAAGATTTTTCATCTTTTCTTTGAACTGAATTGTAGAGGAATCAGAAATTCCTAAGGAGCTTTGCTCCGCTTCCTTATAAACCTATCGTCCAAGTTTAAATTCCTGAAATTCGCTCGCGCCTAAAAAATTAAAATCGTGAAAAAAATTTGAGATAAAATTTAGCAACATTTGATGATTTATAAGTTATAAAATAAAGCGAATCAACAATTCAAATCTTCTGATTTCATTTAATGGCAATAAGTAATACAAGTTGAAATTTAATTTATGGCACGTAAATAATTAAACAATTAAGCAATAAATCTTTATGATTTATAATGTTTGTATATTGCAGCGTTTAGAAGTTAGTATTTAAAGGGACATCTTTTCGTGTTCACCATCACAAGTTTCTTGGATCCTATTAGATCAATTTGATAGAACAATCTTAAACAGCAATATTTGGAAACGATGGCAAAATTTACTTTAATATTGTTCCTTTCAGCCGCATTCTTGGCGGCATATGTTACTTGTAAGTTTTTTCACTTTTTATGGCTTTTGCTCTACATTAAAATTAAGATTAATCCTTATTCACTTTTGTTTTTTGTCTTGTTTTATAGACGCTGAATGCCAAGACCCATGCATATGTCCCAGACCTTTTACACCGGGGTATCATTGTGGATGGCGAAAAGGAGGTACACTGAAAGGAAGTTGTACCGACAATATCTTATATAATTGCAGAGGCAATGATGCACTTGCTGAACCTGTCTCGAAGTGTACTGGAACTGGGGGATGTATGAGTGGTACTGCAAATGGTGGTGGAGAAGACATGTGCGCTAACTTCAAACATAAAATCAACTAACAAACTGAATATATGAAGCATTTCTGAACTACATCAATAGTTTTCTAACGAAAATACGTATAATTCATTATCTTTTTTCAGTTTACCTTAATTTAAACTTCTTTCGGCCGTTTTATTTTGATAAAAAAATGCTTTATCTAACTATAAAACTGTAATAATGAAAACTACTATTATTAGAAGTACAGGAACGCTAATTATGTAATGTTTAATTAACTATGAATTAAAAAACTTCGCAGTTCAATAAACATAAAATTGTGTAGGTTTTGTCTGATTCCTTTCAACTCAGAGCATTTAGATTCCTTGAGTCTGTTGCTTTGAATAAAAAAGCGCGAAAAATAGCGTCTACAGAAAAGTATTCAGTCTTCGCAATGAGAAACAGCGACTCAGAGAGAGACTTAAAAAAGTTAAAGCTACTATTAAAGATAAGTACATGCTGCTTGAGTCTCTTGAACAACAAATTGATTATCTTGATGTTGAAATGTCAAGACTTGAAAGTCTCAAAGATAATGAGTCTGATAGTGAAACTGAAATGAGTATGAGAAAACCGAGGTAATGACTGTCTTTTATAAACCGAGACAGTAGTCGTGATGGGTAAAAATTTTGCATAAGACCTGACAGCCTATGTTGCTTTAAATATTAGTTTTTTGATAATTTAAAGGGTTAATTGGAATTGTTGTAACATACAAATTGGAACGACAGATCTGTCCTCAATCAATGAATAATCTCTTATGCATTCGTATCTTTACATATTCAGATCAGTTAGTTTTTTAATCTCGCTTTGAAATCATATTACAAGCAATACATGTGTTATAATGTATTTAAAATAAAAAATGGGACTCATTTTAAATGAGTATAAAATTTTTTTTTTACAAATCTACCTTTGGCGCTGGGATTAAATGAATTTTTGAAAATTTTTCTACAAGATAATGGTCTTAAATTGAAAATTTAAAGAAAGTATTTGTCAGGGGATAATGTTAATTTTTGCCTTTAGTTCGATTATGCCATTATTTGGTATGCAAATTGGTTACTAAAAGA
>JAQIWM010000261.1:0-11240 GCA_034695285.1 Eniochthonius minutissimus | reverse complement strand
AAAAAAGATTTATTTCCGTTTTGCGTATAATTAATATGAATATCTTAAACTTACATTTAAATTTAATTGTATTAAAATTGTTATTAATTAAACATAAATAGATATTTAGCATAATGTTTTGTTTTATAATTAAATGTAAGAAAATGTTAGTGAATTATCTTTAAGCCAACAATAGGCGAATCGGATCTGTTTTTATCAAAAAAGGCACTGTTACTTCCGGTCGTGGTTTTTAAATGCTCTTTCATTTGTTTTATATATTGATTCGTTATGCCATAAGAAGAAAAAAGATGATCCTTAAGAATGATTATTATGAAAGGGGCTAAAAATGAAAACAGGAATTTCAACTCTTTTCTCTCTCTCTAATAGAGAGTCTCTATAGTTATTAAAACATACAATTTATTTTTAAAAAATTTATTATTTTCAAAATTGATTTTTTTAAAATGTTTCCATTTACGTTTTGATTTACGATAAAAGTTAACTTTTAACTTTTAACTTTATTTAAATAACATGAAAATATTAATAGAGTTTTTGATTAATTTAAAATTTTGAAGTATTTATTTATAATATAATTTATAATATAATTTTTATTAATGATTGATATGAATTTATTATTTAACAAATTATATTTTTCTCAATCGAGAGTTTAGTGATGAAATACAATACTTTCATGTTATAATCATGTTATAGTTATATTATAATAAAAACATATGTTCACAGATGTTTTAAATCAAATAATTGACAATTGAAATTTTCTATTATTACATCACTTATAAGTTAATGTGTAATAACGTTCAATCGTATTAATTATTCTTAAGACAATAGAGAGTCCCATTGACGTGTGAACATAATGCACCTGTTATTGTATACTCATAATAAAATAAATTACTTAAATGCGGTAAATTTGAGCATTAACTTTTTAAAAGGAAAATAAAGTTATTGTTATAATTAATTAAAGTTAATTTTTAAAATGAACAATTAATTGTTCTTTTATAAGATTAAAATATTCAATAATAACTGTGAAATGAAAAGGTTATTATTAACTCATTGAGATCTTTGACCGTAAAATACCTTAAGATTATATACGCTTAAGACAGTTATTTCCTATTGTTTCATTTGTTAACTTACGTTTAGCATTAGAGGAATGCGGGAATTATTAAATATTAAAATTTAATTCACCATCATCAGAACTCTCTCTATATTCGTGACAATTAAATTAATTATGTATTTTTATAAAGTTCGTCATAACCCGAAGCGCCTGTGACCGTAGAGTTATGCCTGAGGCATGAACGATGATGTCCAATGATTTATATCATCATATGATAAAGACCTTATATAATATTTGCGCATAAAATCACATTCCGTATGCTAATCTTTGCGCAATTTTCAAACTTTAGTTAAGATTTATTATATTGATAATATGTATTAACACTAAAAATACCATTAAATTTAAAGTTTTATTATAAAAAAGTTAAAAAATTACGATATTAAAGTTTTATACAATTTTTTATATCGTTTATCATTATTTAGTATTATAATAAAGCAATGAAATTAATCCGATGATTGAAGGATCTGAAGGACCAGAGATTAACTTTCTAAAAAACAACAGAATATATATATATTTATTACTTGTGATTGTAAAAGTAATTCGTGTCATTTTTATTAATATTAATTCTCATTAAATGATCGTTAAACACGCAAAATTTATTTGTAAGTTAATGAACAGTTTAATGGTTTATTAACAAATAAAGTGTCTCTAAAAAATCTATTAAATTTTTCTTCCTTATTATTAACTTTCAAAATACTAGTACTTTATGTGAGTGTGTACTTTTTATAGAAAGAATATATAAAAATACAAATTTAATGATCATATATTACAATTGACTGTAAATATTGCGTATTTAAGCGTAAAATGAACGATTTAATGCCAAAATGACCCTTTATAATGACATTTGTCATTGTGACTTTTGTAATTCATATCGTGACCCCATCACTATTATTAATAATTAACTAAAGAGATGTGTCATTAGTATAGCACTGTCCCCGTAACAACAATAGATTAATAGTGAAATACAAAACTATTGACAATATTGTACATAATCATACATTTGCGTGTTGAATATTTTATTGCATATTATTTGTCAATATCATAGTATTATTACAATATATTGAAATTGAAATATAAATAATAAAAAATTAGATTATGATATTATTGAAAAATAATAATATATATGGAAATATGATTATTTTCAAAATGATACATTATTAATTAGTTTACTCTCAAATAATACTGAAACATATACTTTTATATTATTCTTTATTGTTTCATGTCCTGATTTTTGTCATCGTCTATGTTCAGTCTCTTTTTTCACTTTAACGATAATCAATAATATATTAATTAATTATTATTATAATGAATTTTTTAATGCTTTTATTGCATTTTAAATTATAAATGAATACATGTATAATTTTTTATATCTTTTTAATGAATTTATTTTTAATGATGAATTTTATAATAAATTTCATATTATATTGCCTTAAGTTATGTAATAATTATCTGATATAAGATTTTTAAAATTTATTTCATATGATGTCCAATTAACTGTACAAAAACTAAACTTTACTATAAATATTCTTTTAAAATTTACTCTGTAAAATAAATTATTAATTTGACAGATAATAGTTCATAAATGATACCATTTATAATATTTCCATTAATTGCTGTATTTTTTTAATATATAAAAAATACATTAAGAAAATGTAAATCTTTTATCGCATTAAAAAAATGATGTTTGAATAATGAGCGATAAACACATTTATATATATTTTATATATATTTTTAGTAAAAGTTATTTTATTATGCAAATTAAATTTAACATTTATTTATTTATTTAAGAAAAAAACAATTATTTAAGTGATAAAATATTATTTAAAATTTATTTAATCTTTGATTTTCTTCAGTCAAAAAACGAATAAATCTCTAATTATAAGATGATAATATTGATTAATTATAATTTTAAATCTAAAATTACAATGATAATCTAATTTATTAAAGATATTGATTTATTTATAAACATTTCTAACGTGATCGGTCTGATAATAGGGTAAAGATTTATTCCGTGTTTTATTATTTAATAAAAACTAAAATTAAAAAAGAAATTAAAATTAATATACATTTTGATCTAAAATGTGGTATAACATGATACTAAATGATGAGTAACACGATACGTGATATTTAAAAAGAGAAATAAAGTTTATGCCCACCAAAAGGAGGGTCATAATTTTAACTTCGCCCTGTATTTTATTATCCACATTTTGCTAAAGGGTGTATCGACAGTCCCCCTTTTAATGTATTTGCAATAAGATGATAGTCATAAATCAGATGAATATAAATTGATATGCATCCCGGAGATTCTTTGTGTCTTCCGGGGTTGTGATGGGCAAAGGGGGGTTTTTATATACTTATCTCAGTAGGGTTTGAGAAATTTAAAAGTAACAAATTATAATAAATACTCAATTTTTCTTTATCTTTAGGCATTTTTTATTATTAATAATTATTTTAATAATAATTACAAAACAATTATATTTTAAAAAATGTTTTTTCCAAAATGCCGAATCCATTTAAAGCGAAAAATTCGTGAAATAAATTACAATCTCTAATTTTTAATATATAAAAGGATTAAAATAGTAAAGTTAACATAGTGAAGGATACATTTATATACATGTGAAATTATATTAATTGTGATGCCGTTTATCATTATCATTACTCTGCACTTATATTTTTCTTTTTATAACAAATGAAGGTACAGTCTGAGAAATATAATAATATCATTTTGATAATGATAATGAAACGAGCAAATGATAGTAACTTTCATCTGCAGAATGAATGAATAAATTGGCGGCAGAACCATTTATGTATTCAACAGGTGTATGACCACTTTTTCAATGAACATGAGAGAGTAGTAAAATGTTTCACTGTACCCTAAAACACCTTTTCCTGGTTTTTTATTATTAATATAATCTCTTTGTATTTGAATTGAACTTCCGACACCGTTGACTTTGCCGCACGAAACACTTTTTTCAGCTTTATTATTATTACCCGAATATTATGTCCACACCCTGTATCTTAAAGGCTATTAAAGGATGCATTTTTGTGAATTTTCTTTTTTCTTTTAAACCTCAATGTATACAAAAAATGTACAAAAAAATAAAATAACATCCTTTAGTGTTAATAATGACTTTTCAATGCGCTGCGAATACAGTAAATTATGGTCATAAATAAATCATTTGTATTATAATTTGTATTATAATTCGAATGTTGAATATATTGATAATTAAATTGTCGCATTATTTTAATTGAGTATCCTGTTCCTAATATTTATATTATGTTATCAACAATTATTACTATAATTAAGTATTTTTTATTAAATTCATCGTTATTTAAACATTAAAAAAATTTATTGAGTTTAAGTTATTTTTATATCTGTTTTAAAAGTATTTTAAATGTTATTTTATTTTCTAAATTTATAATATGAATAAATCAATCCTTTGATTAAAAAGTGAAAAAATCCTGAACTATTTATGTAAACACAATTGATGTTTTTATGTGTTTTTTATTTTCATCTCTAAAAATGGAAATATTTTCATTATTACAGACTCTTTTAAAAATAAAATCACACATTAACTTTAAAAGTGCATTGTTTTTGCTTTTTTCAGACCCTTCACGACATAGAGATTGTGCATAGACATTGTGCAGTATCATTATAATAATCATGAGTGATTTAATTTGATAATAGAAAAGAGTAATCTTTTATATAAATCATAATTTGGTTCACGGTTCGGGTATGGGCCGAAGTTATTTAATAATAATAAATTATTATAATAAAATATTTTATTATTTTATAAAAAAGTTTTTTCACATTTTTCACGGTGAATTAAATTATATATTTAATTTTTGATATTATGATATAAAAGAGAGATTTTTAGTTTTACAAAAACTAATTTATTATTCGCGTGTGTTTTATCTTAAGACAAAATTACAATTAATTTTAGTATTAAAGTTATTAAAATGTTATTTTTATGTTTTTATAACATTTTTAAAAATAAAACAATTAATTTTAATGATTTATTATATAATTTTACCAAAAAATTATCTCTTCACTTTTTACGGTGTATAAAAAGTGAAATGATAATAATTATTATTTACAAAATAATTATTTATTTTAAAAACTGTGTTTATGTTCATTGATGCGATTTTAAAGACATTTTTTGTTTCATATTTTCTTATTATTTCATAATCAATAACTCCCTCTGAGGCATAAATGTTTTTCCCTTTTTACTAATTACATATACGATTATCATACATAATGTTACATTGTATCATATGCTGTTAGTATTTTGTATTATTTAATAACAATGATTTTTTTTGTTGAAAAAAAACTTTTGAAGTGCACGAATAACGTTTATTTTAAAGTATAAAATTTATGCATAAATTATTTGAGTAAAAATTATTGATTTAAAATGTAAATTTTTCCATTTTTTATTCATATGCAACTCAAGTTACATAACTAATGAAAGAAAAATTTGTTTTATACAATACTTTTACTTTATTATCATTTTAAAAATAATAATCATAATCATAATGAGAGCGAACCCTTTGATTTGCATAATAAAGATATTTTCATACATCTCAATACTGTATTGTTGCGGATCATTCGTGTTTCAGATGCAAAATATGGATTATTATTAAGATGCGTGACTTTAGAGCAGGCTTTTTGCATATTTTTATTTTTATTTAAATCCATTTTTATTTCACAATTGTTTTTATATACAATTTAATTGTTGTTTATTGCCAATGTTTATAAAGTTAAATTTTATAGACACTAAAATTAGCAATGCAATGACTTTATTTACAATACTTTATGCTCTTTACACACGTTCTAAAAGTGTGTGCGTAAATAAAAACAAAATATTTTTTCTTTAATTTTTCAATAAAAATGTCTTATTTGTGTATTAAAATTTATTTCGTTAAAAATTAAACGGTGCAACAATAAAAATTTTATTTGCAACAAGTGTTAGAGAGCGAAAGTAATTTAAACGAATTGAATCTCCAGAAAAGAATAATAATAATAATAATATTAATAAATAAAAAGTCAATACTTTGGGACGATTCATTATGAATAAATGAATCTGTAGTAATAAATAATATATTATTATACGACACATGTATGCATAATAACTATACAATTGTATAATGACTTAACATGCAAAAAAAGGTGATCTCTGAAATATAATAATAGCAAAAAATACAACAATACATTATTCAGAAGAGTTTTTTTCATAACATATAGAGGCAGAGTGTTGATGATATCATATTATTCGTGTTATTATTATATATGTTATAAAAGTTATAGATATTCATATGTGACTGATGTTCTCTGTCACTTTATGACAGATCACCATAGGGTAAAGTTTGAGGTTTTGCGGTGAGAAACTTTACTATATACATTTATAGTACATTAACAACAATACACTACAATAGGCAATCCCTGTATTGTATATGTTGAGAGTGCATATTTCGCCCCTTAAAAAAGTAACGGAAATAACTTTTGAGTGAACTTTTTTTTTAACTTTTGAATGATTTACTCTGTGATAAAACGATTCATATATTTATATATTTATTTATCACTCATAATCAGAGAATTATTTTTTATCTTTGATATTAAAATTGCATTTATTTGTTTAAATTTAATTTAAACACTTATTTCCAACACGAGTATTATTTAATTTATCGCTCAATTTATAAGTTAAATATTAAATTTATAAACATTTAATAAAGTATTACATTATTTATTTAACATCTCTTACCATCAATCATCATTTTATGGTAAGTTTTAGATATTTATTTTTTAATATTAAAATGAAACAACGCCCATGACTTAGGCCCTGAAATTTCATATCTTTAAATAAATATTTTTTGACAATTGAATTGATTATAATTTTCAAATGTATTATTTAATAACACATTTTCTATGTAAATACAAAAGAGGAAATTTTTATCTGAAATTAAATATTTTTTGCATAAAAATTTAACATTTTGACTTTAATAATAATCAATTTATTTTAATTGTGTGATAATATGCGTTTTTTGGCTTAAGATTAAATTAATCTTAAAATTTATAATCAGATCTAATGCTACAATGGCCTATTTTAATCCCTATTGAATAATGCGGTCATATCATAGTGTAGTTTTTGATGATAATAAAAAAATAATTTTAAAATTTTTACAGAAATAATCAAACATATGATTTGAATTATGAAATTTTTTATAAATAAAAGAACAGTGATTTATTGTGAGGAAAAAGTTAGAAATTCTCATATTATTATTGTTATTATTTGATTCATAAAATTTTTTAAAGAAATTGATATAAAAATGATTATATTTTTACTTAAAAAATGACATTTTTATATGACAATAATTATTAACATATAAAAATATAATTGTTACTTTTGTTTAAAATTAAATCCCAAAATAACATACTGTTTAATGTTTAATTTTACTCTTTATTTGAAATGTAAAAATTTACTTTTATTTATATTATAAAAAAATACTTTTAAAATTGATAACAATTTTTTTTGTAAATATTATTATAAAAGTCCATAGTGTTATGCTCCATTTGTTGGTATGATAACAATTTATAAATTGTTAGAGTTTTAATAGAGGTTTAATACAATTTTTTTCATATCATTTTCATCGATTGACCATTAATAGGGCTTATTAAAGGATTGATTAATTTTAATTCATAAATTGATTTTTATTGCACTTTAAAAATGTTATTCTATACGTATGCGGACATATAAAAAATTTATTGAAATTAAATAAATTCACTTTTAATTGTGTGAATTAAATGTTATTATTATTATATTTAATTATTTTATTTGAAATATCAACATAATTATCTTTTTATCAATAATATTAAAATCATGTAATATGTGATAATTATACGTAAATTAGTTTAGTAATAAATAATAATTAAAAAATTCTTATTATTTGTAACACATTTTTAAATGTATTATCAAAATAATTTTAAAGTTATGCAACAATTTAATTGAAGGGCATTTTTTGATTAACAATTAACACGTGAGAAAATCTAATTTTAGAGTCTAAAAACTACACACGGTTCAATCTTTACTAATATCATATGATATTTACACTGAAATTAGTATGTTAATCGTATCTGCAACAATGTCATTGGCATTATATTATACACTGTTTGCAAATGAGTTAAAGGACCGCAAAAAAATTACGCGCTTTTAACTCACTTAAAAAGAGTGAAAATATTTTACAACAATGGATTATTTAAAAAATAAGAACACACTATAATAATGCATTATTAAAAATGCCGTCTTTTTTTTTTAAATAATGCGTTATTTAGCGGTGTAATTTTAATTGTATTAAAATTATTTTATAAACGTGTTAAAATACCCCCGTGAAGTATTATGTCATTTGATGGTAATTTAAATAATGCGATTTGCATCGTTAATTTCAGAATAAAGTTTTCAAAAATCACAAAAAAATTATAAAATGCAGGATTAGGGTTTAACTCACGGCTAAAATTAGCGCTCAATTCATAGATCTGATGCTTTTTAAAGCGTTACAATTTTTAAACCCTTAAATTTTACGCAAACTTTTAGTATGTTATCTCATGTACGATCTGATATTATACATTGTTTATGAGTATATACAATGATTTTGTTGATATGTATACAAAAAAAACTCTTCCAAATGCTTTCTCTCTTAAGGAATGGTTCAGCTCTGATTAGCATTAAGAATAATAATAATAATATTAATATGAGATATATTATGTAAACTTTTTTAAGACGCGAGAGAAAAATAATGACCTTTTCTTTGAGCCTGAGAGTGATACACACAATTTATACATACAATTTATGGGGATACATTTTTGATTATCATCATTATTATGTATTATTATTGTATAGTTTTTAAGGCATAATATAACATTTTTTATATAATAATTTTTTTTGTAAAAAGCGTATCATATGATACCCCAGAGCCATCAATTATTATTAATACTCATATATAATATATATGTGTATATAATATATGAAACATTCCTTAAGTCAGAGTCAAAAGTTTACTGTACCCCGTGAGACAATTTAACATTTTTTTATATGCATATTAACGACAAATATTTAAAAGGTTATCAATTAATTGAGTATTAATACATTTTTGCATGTTTAAATATTTTATTATTTTAATTATTTTAATTATTTATACAAAAACTTAATCTTACTTATGAATTACAAATTATAATATGATGGTGACGATATGATTTAATTAATTAAAATTATCTTTATTTTAAAAAAGTAAATTCACGTGTTTTTTCGTCATAATTTTTTTCAATTGTTAAATATTAGAATTTACATTTTTTGATACTATGGTTTCATATTAATAAACATTAAGTGTCTCTAAATTTTTTAAATATTATTTTTTATTAATTAATAACATTTTAAAGTGTTTTAATAACAGGAAAAATTTGCTCAAAATATGAATTTTTTATAATTTATTTAATTTATTAACTCATTAATCCATTTTACTTAAGAGTTCGATTGAGAACCCCTTTAAGATCAACAAAAGTGTTATTTCTTTATTTTGTCATATACTTCCTCATATTAACCCTTAATATATCAAACAACAAAAGTAATGTTTTAAAATTGATTTTTAATGTAATTTAATAATACAGATATAGAAATTTAATATAAAAATATGTAATGATAACGTTAATAATGATAAACGATTAACGATATAATTTTATTGATAAAAGTCAATTGAAAATGAATTCATGCGCATGATCGAAGAAATTAAATGCAATTATTTTTTATAAAATATATTGGAATAATACAAATAAAAAAAAATTAACAATGAAAAAATTAACCAAAAGTTCTTTCATGATGTCAATTGATACATGAACCACTTCTTGTGCCAAAAGTACACAAATCTTTGTAATACAGAATTGGTATTATTACATTGTATCTGATTATAGGTGTATATATGTGTCAAAAAATCACTGAATTAAGTATTAAATCACTATGAACTCTTTCATGTCCCTTTTAATATATATCCCTTCAACAAAAGTATACATTTTGACAATGTCCAGTTATTTGCCAAATGAGACAAATGGATACGCATCACCGAATTTCTGATCCTAATATCATATGAATAGGGACTTTGTATTTTGTCGCAAAACTTTAATATCATTGAACCATATCAGGTTCACTTTAATCCGTTATCGTACAACATTTTAATGGTCTGTATATATGTGCGGTGTTTGTTTGTGTGTGATTTACAGACCCTATTGACTATTAACTATCGGATCAAATTATTATGTGTGCAAATGATTGTGAATTACAATAGATTTAGGAATTTAATACAAAAAAAATCGTTCATTTTGAGTCATTTGTGCCAAAAAAGTTACATTTGAATTTTTATTCTTTACTTTTGTATCATTAAACCCCATTTTTTGTCCATTTTTAACTTTAATGATTATTTGAATCTTTGGATTAAATTGAAAAACAATTGAAATTTTTATTCTTTTTTAACCAAAACCATCACTATGTTGTTGAGTGTCCAATTACAACGCTGAAAACAATTGTATGATCGCAGTTAATTTAATTGCAAGAAATATATTATCATTATTTTTTCTTTAAATTAACTTTTATGTGTTAAATTTTTATGTTAATGATATTGTCATTCTGAAAAAAAGTATCATTAACATAAAGACTCTTCAAATAATTAGCATCACCTTAATTAGTAATATTAAATAATTAACAAACATTGTACAAAAGCACAAAAACTAATGCCATATTTCACAATTATCAAATTTAATGCACACATGCATATAAAAAATAAATATACACATTTATTTGGTGTAAAAATTATTATGGTAACTGAATATGATACTTTTAAAAATAAATGATAACCCTTTTTTGTTCTCATTTAACAATTTTATTAATATTAACACACGTTTATATTATTTATAATACAAATTATTCACAAATTAAAGCCAATTATTTAGATAATTTTTGATCTAATTCAAGGTCCGATAATCATGTAAGTGACTGTATGAGTGAGTGTATGAGTGACTATATGAGTAACTGTATGAGTGACTATAACTTTAGTTATGTTTATTGCTCATTATTGCGATTTTACGCAATTTTAATTG
>JAQIWM010000260.1:0-11313 GCA_034695285.1 Eniochthonius minutissimus | reverse complement strand
AAAGTGTGAGAATTACTGTACCAATAATAGAGGCACTCAGACCCGCTAAATAAATGTATTTTGTATGATAAGCTATTCTATTATTGCAATATATATATATATATATATATATATATATGTATATATATTATATAATTTACACACACCGATAAATATATATATATATATTTATCTGTGTGTGTAAATTAATAATTAAAATTAATCATACATAAACCGCAGCAAACATCAGCAATCATAAATCTCTGCGCTATCATTGTGTGTTCGGATGATACTGCGATATAACTAAATACTGCTGTTGATGATGCAATTATACTGCTTCCAAATAATGCGGGAATTATCGATATTAAAATATAATGATAATCTTAAAAGAAAAAGTAACTATTTTAGTATTATGCAATTTAATTTTTAGCATTTTAACAATAGCTTTAAAGTAACTTTTGATAAGTACAGGTATGTATAGCTTATAATGGATTATTAATCCAAAATTATTTACAACTTTTAACGACACATTTTAATCTATATTTGTATTGCTAATGCAAACTTCTTAATTAATTAAACTAAATTAGTATAAGATTTTCTCACAAGAGTTAATAATTTACCTGATAGACTCTATCATATCGTATAAAAACATTGTAAATCATAACTTGAATTCATTACATGTATTATGTTATTCTAGTTCTGCTTCAAACATATTAGTCTCTTTTTATTTAGTTAATTGAGTTTATTCATACTTCAACCAGTGTTTTTCCTAGTATTAATTCAATCTGGAGTATAGAATCTGTATTATCATATAACTTTACTTTACTATTAATTTATCTTTAATAATCTATTAGAGGATTCTCTAATTAATTCTCTTTACATCACGACATTATATTCAAAACTTTATGTTCGATAACTTTTTTGGGTGTAAAAAAATTATATTTTACTGTATTCCTAATTATATAATATTAACCCTTTCGTGCCCATTACAAGATGATGTGCATTGAGAAAACTAAATTAACTTTATATTAATATTAAGAGTAGATACTAATATGCAAAAATATATTCAGAACATTTTTCTCGTGCGTGCTTTTAACAATAGACAACAATATGAAACATGCCTGAGCACTACTGTCTACTGTAAACAATAAGCGCGTGCAACGCAAGCAGTCAACTTATATTGTTGTACATTATCTGTTATAATGTCTGCATATATGATATAATTTTGACATAAGTTAGTTAAGAAATTAGAGAGTGGGAATATTTTAAAAATTATCAATATTAAAATAAATTTTGCAAAACAATGCCTTTTTATAGCAGAATTACAAAAGTTAAAGTTTTGTTATTTTTAAACAATTATTTTTAAATGCATGCTGCACCTGCACATATGTATTATTGTGTATACTAAGGTACAAGTCTTAAACTTTACAACTATGTATTACATCGTATTGTATGTTGTGTAACTGAAAAGATATTGCTGTGTTAATTATAACCAACCCGCTGGACATTGGGCACTAAAGGGTTAATAGTGTTGAATAAAATCAAGTAATTCTCTGCTTAAA
The DNA here is from genome assembly GCA_034695285.1 of Eniochthonius minutissimus. Classification (NCBI taxonomy): domain Eukaryota; kingdom Metazoa; phylum Arthropoda; class Arachnida; order Sarcoptiformes; family Eniochthoniidae; genus Eniochthonius; species Eniochthonius minutissimus. The sequence continues at coordinate 9,772 of JAQIWM010000260.1, read as the reverse complement.
TAATAATCTACAATTTAGTAAATAAATTACTTCACACCCCAATCAAATTTATATGCATTTATTGCAAATACGATCGCTGTAAATATGCCACCGCACGACTCTAGTAACATTAGAATTTTCTTTCCATGAATATACTTATCACACCACGATCCGAAAAATAGTGACCAAAAGATTGATGGAATTGTGCTTAATATATTAAACCATAAACCAAATGTAGCTCCTTTTTTAAGGATTTCATTTTTTAAATTATTTGGATCTTCGATACCTCCGGATTCAATACGAGACATTTTCAAACAATAGTCATCACTCTGATGATAGGTAAATTTACAAATCTTATCCTGAACCATCTGATCCAATGCTGTGATTGTAATCACTAAACTAAACACATTAAGGATCATAAACACTTCGGGACGAAGTAATTTAATAAATTTAATTAAATCATGAATTTGAATCATTATTAATTTAAAATAATTCAATTTTATAATACGATTTTTGTTAAATGTTCACTTTTAGACTTTTAAAAAGCATTTATAAATATTATTGAATATTCTTAGATAAAAACAATTTATATTATCAGTTAATATAAACAATTTATATTATATTATCAGTTAATATAAATAATTAAAGGCACATAATAATTAATTTTTAAATTTAAATATATAATCCACAATTTAATAAAACTAGATTTAAATATAATTAAAAATAAACTTAACAAAAGAAGTAAATTATTTTATATTTTAATAAACATTTTAATATTATAATTTTAACAATTGTAAGTTATTTATGATTTTTATGATGTAATTAAATTTTTAAATAATTTATAATTTAAATATAATTGGTGTATGTTAATTCATGTATAAAACTTAAAGCGCATGCATGTGAACTGTTTGCTAAAAGAGGTATTTTTTAAATAATGTTTAATAAAGTGTTTATTCAGCGGTAATAAAGTAAATGATACATTTACTTATATGTTAATTACAATACTTGTTAATGTTACAACATGTTATAAAAATGTTGTTACATTAGTTTATTTTTATCTATTATATTAATTTTCCATGCGTATAATATTTTTATATTTTTTATTAGCCGATTGCATTCAGATGCAATATACAGATGTTACTATTGCCACATGTGGACTTTGGTGTTACAATTGCTATTTAAATGCATCTCTTATTTTTAAAGTTACACCAATGGTCAAATGTCGTATTAAAATTAACAAACATATATTTATCTCTCTTTAAAATAAATGTTTTATTTTTTAGGACATACCCCGATGTCTCAATACATATTATCTACAATCGGTGTCAAAGGTCAGTGATAATGATGAATTAAAAACCAGCAGTATTGTGAAGAAAAGAGGCGGAAGAAAAATGTGAAATCAGATAAAGATAGTTCACTTCCGGGTGAGGAATCGTGGTGTAACTGATAATTGATAAAAATTACTGTAGTCAAATTCATTATTAAAACATCATCACTAAAGCGTTTCAAAGTATGTAAAATCCATAGTTACAGCCATGATGGGTTTAAGTACGGAACCCCCAATCAGTAAAATGAACCGTTTATTACGGGATTTTTGAAAAATTTTTTAGAATTTTATGTACCGTTTGTGCTTAAAAATTCTGTGCTTAAAAATAATGTGCGGGTCCCGATTCTTATTTATAGTGTCCCTTTGTTAAACCCACAACAGCTGTTACTATGGATTTTACATACTTTGAGACGCTTTAATCACACAATAAAACTACAGTGCGTATGACGAACGACGCATTAGTTATTAAAATGGAATTTTTTAATACAGTCATTGTTTCGAATAAACACAATTTTTTATAATAAAAGCATTTTATATATTAATATAATACACCAAAATTTGTAGAAATGTTTGTAAAATGTGATTATCGCTTTATCTAAATCTATAGTTTGAAAATCTAAATGTAAAACAAAAGAATTTCTTGAAAAGTTTAGAAAATGCTTATCACTTAAGAATGTTAATCCCTTACTCTTAATTTTCACTAACATCTGATAGTATGTGCAAAAGAAAACAGTTATTTATTGACTTTTTAGGATTATATTTTTAGCAAAAAATAAAAAAATCAATAGCAAATTAATGATTTTATGCTCAAATTTATAATTTTGTTGTAAACGATTGTCATTATTATATATTTTAAATACATTTTAAACAAATTTTATTATAAAAACGCTTAATCTCTATAATAAAAGTGTTACATTTTAGAAAATACTGACTGTATAAATTTCAATAAAAAGTAACATTTTTATTACTAATCTGTTGCGTCGTTCGTCATACACACTATATTATAGTAAAAAGAATTAAAAATTTGAAATAAAATATAAAGTTTTAATTATAAAAATTAATATTAAATTATTTTATTTAAAAAAATAACAATTACAGCAATAATATTGTTTAAAGAAAAAACAAATTATTTATTGAGATTATTTTAATTCAATAATTATTTTTTCTCTAACTCTTTATCGGCTTTTATTTCTCCAGAGTTTAATCAAAAATAAAGAAACAGGACAAAGATAACAAATTGTTATTAATCATTAATCATTTACTAGTAAAGGATGAGTTAACGATAGAAATACATATTTTACGAGTCTCGTGCCGCGAAATCCATTGTTGCAAATTTTTGAAATTTTCACAGAGAGTTACTAATTTGTTATTCTTTAACTTTATAATTGTTTTAGATATAAAATGTTATTATATTTTAAATTAAACAATAGAGAAATGAGTGGTATGTTATAAGGTAAGTGCACGTCATACAAAATTTACACTCAAAATATTGTACATTTTCTATTTACATTTTTCGTTGAAATGAAATAATTTCTATAATTTCTATAACTTCTTAATCTGTTGATATAATACAATAAAATTTTTACAGATTATATATTAAGCATTGAGACATATAAACATATAAAAATATATAACATATTTAAAATATTGTCATCCGCAGATGGCGAATGTTATTGTTTTGGGTATCTCTTAAGCATCACAAACGATATTGGGTATTTGTTAAGTATGCGGATAAACAAATGTTTGTTGTGAATGCTTTCATCCTGTTTTGGATGTTCGGGAATGCATTGACTGTTTTGTTTATAATTCCTGAGTTATTAACGCAGTTATATAAATGAGAGATTAATGATGTATTGTGATAGAGAGAGATATTGGATTGTAGAGTTGCGTCTCAAACTCCTCCTGAGCTGAGTGGATTGTGAAAGTGTATGTAAAGAGTTTTATGTTATATGATCGGGAAATACACGCATTTAAAGTTCTGTATGATTTTTGTGTTTTAAGTATAATAAAGTAAAGTAATATCTTAAAGCATGTCGTGTGTTAATTAATTAATGTGTCTAATTCTGGTTACAATATTTAACATTTGGCAAAAGAAAATATTAAAAAAAAGTTTGAAAAAGTTTGCATTGATGAAAGTTATACACCTCAGAAAAGATCTAATGCTGTAGGGTACTATAGTGTGATGAAACCTCTGAAGAACAAGAAATAACAACACACTTTATTATACTCATTTTTAGTATAAATTAAAAAAATAAAATTTATATTGAAGTTTAAATATTAATAAAATTATAAAGTATTTCTATCGTTAACTCATCCTTTATTAGTAAATTAAAAAACTTTAACACAATTTTTCAATTGTTAATTATAATTTTAGAATATATCAATTATAATGTAAATCTTAATATTTACTTTTATTTAAATTTTTAAAGCACAAAATGATTATAATTTACAAATAATTAAAGGTATTTCTGAGAAATTAAACAAATACTGTTTAAATAATGAATTTGCTTTAAATTTGATATAAAAACGTATTATCTTAATTATTATAACTTAATATTCACTGCCGCTAATATTTTTCGCAATTTTGTTCCGTGTCGGATTGCGACATGCTGACAAGGGCACTTCCACGGAACTGTATTTATACTGCTGCAACATACCTCTGCTTATGGTAGTTATTCATATACAACTTATACTATGCATGTGTATATTAAAAATATAAGACTTTAAATAAATCAATAAATTTGTATATTAAAACAATATTTAAGTTCTAAATTCTACAGCACGCACTTTAAACCTAAATCTAAACATTTTTTAAATTTTATTTAATAATATGAGTAATTAGTAGTTACTAATTACTAGTGTATCACAAAATATTCTTTTTTGAGTTAAAAATGTGTACTATCACTGTAATAAATCGCACTTTAAATGTAAAACAATAGCAATTGCCCATATATATGTTAATATTTTAGGTATAAAGTAAGTCTTAATTTAGTCATAGTACACATTTTTAACTCAAAAAAGAATATTTTGTGATACACTACTAATTACAAATATGCCTGAGACATAAAACTACATACATGTATAAAGTCAAATAAATAATTCTCATATCATGCATATCAAAATGAACCTATTATTATTTGTTCCTGTTACTGTTTGCATTTGATACAAATTGCAGTGCACAATTACTATTACAGTGCACTGCAAAGTTGCATCTTATGAATGCAATCATCTCTAACCTAATGTAGTATTAGACATTATTAGATATTATTGCAGCTCTTTGATGCAATATTTCATCAAACAATTCAAGTGGTGTCGTGTAATCCAATCATTGAATGTTATTCTAAACATGTATGACTCATAGAATATGTTTTTCACCATAAAGACTATGATATTGTTTAGAATGCTCCAGACTGAGATAGAAAGAGACAGAGAAAGAGAGAGAGAGAGATACATTTTTAAAGAACGAAGTTATTGAAAAGGAATGGCATCGCGAGGTTTGTGATTTTCTAATATTTATTAGTAATTTAATATGCAATTAATATGTATTGCATGCTTCTGTCATTATAATTGTATTCATTTAAAATATAAATTAATATTTATGAGGGGAGTATTTACAGCATATCACAAGTGATGCACTAGGTTCAGACCTCTATGGGGGTGTTTTAGGTATTAATTAATAATAAAATTAATTAGATCAGGATGCGGATTAGAGGAAGAAACAGTGAAGGATGTTAATTATAATATAATTGTAAATCTTATTACTTTTATTTAAAATGCACAAAATAATCATAATTTACTAATAATTAAATATATTTCTGAGAAATTAAACAGATGCTGTTTAATGCATTTGCTTTAAATGTTAAATAAGAATTTATTTATTATGAATTTTACTTATAACTTAATATTCACTGCCGCTAATCTTTTTGTAATTTTGTCCCGTTTCGGCATGCGGATAACGGCACTTCGGTTTACTTATGGGGGAGTATTTACAGTGATGCACAAGGTTTGGACCTCTAAAGGGATGTATTTTAGATATAAATTAGATAAGAATGAGGATTAGAAGAGGATACAGTGAAGTTGGATAGAAAGTTGGATAGAAAAAAAACGATTGCATGTATTTGTTCGTAGTTTCGCGCATATTCCTTTTTTGAACTTTATTATTAATAAACATAATTATTATCACTTTATTCCCAATTATGTACAGTGATGATAATAAGTGTTTTGCCATCGCCTTAAATTAAGCAATTAAAAATCAGGGAAAATCAACACATTTGTTTATTGCAATTTATTAGTAATTTTCAGGTCTTCAAAACTTTACTCAAAGTTTGACTCAGACTCATAAACCGTGATTAACGCCTTTTAAATGCGGGAAACATTTATTATCATGACTGTACATTTATATGTAATAATTTTTTTGCCGGTGCCGTGCCGGTCTTAAAATTTTTCTTCCACTGCCGCTAACTTTATTAAAATTGTTGCCCAATGCTGGCCTTTTCTTGGAGCTGCCCTACAGCGCCATTCCATATGCACAAAAATGCGAACGATTATGTAAAACCGTTTTCTCTGCTTTAACCTTTACTATTTGTTCATAATGGAAATTTTTAGTACATGACCTGATCTATCGATTGGTATACATTTCATTGTTGAACACTAGGGGGCGTTAGGCCCATAGGCCTTGGGCATAGGCCTTTTAAATTACTTGAAGAGTGTCTTATTTTCATTAGTATTCTTGAAACCTCTAAAGGGATACATACTAGCGACTTACTACACTTTTGCATTATTTGTTAATTAGTCATTTTATTGCGTTTGAATAAAAAATCATTTACAGTATTTTCACTAACTTAAATATGGCGCAACAAATAAAACTAAAAAATGAAATTCAGCATCCTTTATTTCAAATTAACTAATTTTTAGATAATAATTATCGTCGCGATGGTGACGGTCATGAAGGAAGTGACAAAAGTCAGAGCGGTGATAGAGGTCGACCTAATAGAGGTAGAGGCAGAGATAGAGGTAGAGGTAGAGGTAGAGGTAGGGGACACTCTAATTCTGATCGTGGCAGTAATAATACTGTTCAAAACGACGGAAATTCTTATAGAGGTCCTGATAGTAGCGGAGATGGCGTTACTAGAAGTGCCAGCGGTGGCAGTTATGGCGGTGTTGGCAGAGGTAGCATCGGTGGATTCCAAAGAGGCCAAAGTAATTATTCCGATGGTGCTCGTGGACCACCACGTAATTATTCTCAAAGGGATCGAAATGATAACTTTCAAAGGGGCGGACGTGACGGTGGTAATCAAAATCAACAGAGATATGACCGTGGAAATTATCAAAGAAGAGATGGAAATATTCCCCGCGTAGCTTATAATCAGCACAGAGATGTACGACAGAATTTCGATTTTAGTTATGAGTTTAAAGTGAAAAATTCAGGAACAGATGGTGAACCGATTGATCTCATTGCCAATCATTATCGATTAAAAGTTGAGGACAAATTATGGTATCACTATAATATTGAGATCGGATGTAACACTTATAGACAACAAAATGTTCAAAGTGCTCAGAGAAAAATGCGAAAATTGTCTCAAAGAGAAAATGTCAAAATAATAGAAACGTTTTCCATTGTTTGGGCTGATATTTTTGTTGGAATTAAATTTGTTTACGATGGATCTAAAAATCTGTTTACATCCAAAAAGTTGAATTTATCTGATAATTTAGAAGAAAATACTCGTAATGTTACAATTGTATTTAATGATGGTGAACGCCAACAAACATTTAATGTCAAAATCGAATTTGTCACTGACATTAACATGGGCACAATCAACGCATATTACGCCGGAAAAATTTCAGAAATTCCAAAAGAAGTAATTCAAGCATTGGAAATTGTTTTGAAATATGAACTTTCAAAAAATCGAGTTCCGGTTGGAGATGGATTATATCCATTTTCTGATCACAAAATAGATATCGGAGAAAATTCACAAATGCGATTCGGGCATAAACAATCAGTTAATCGTACTGAAATTGGATTAACACTTGTGATTGATCGTACTGCAACGGTCTTCTTTAATGATGGTCCATTAATTAATTATAAACTAAAGAAATATGAACATAATCAAATGAACGAATATGAAATAACAAAATTTCCATTCCCTAAAGAGAGTGATGATAACGATGATGGTGATAATGATAATAATGATCCTTTTAAAAACCTTAATAAAGAAATATTTTCGGGATTAAAGATAATTGCGACGCATTTAAACAGACAATTTACTGTTGAGAAATTGGTATTAATGAATTCGGATGAACATACTTTTCCCTTTGAAGAAAGGGATGAAAATGGACAAACTTTTAATACTACACAAATAACTGTCACACAATACTTTTACAGACAGTATGACATCAATTTACGATATCCAAAACTTCCGTTGATTTTGCTCAGAGGCGGACAAATTAAGCGGTATCTTCCAATTGAAGTATGCGGTGTATGTCCGGACCAACCTATTTTACGTGAGAAGATGACGTCACGTATGACTGATATGATGGTTAAACTATCAGGTAATGAGGCACCGATAAATAGATTCAGTGAAATACAAATATCTGCCGAAATTGTAAACAAAACAAATTCAGATAATGGTTTACTGAAAGAATTTGGTATTGCAATGATGACTAAGCCTTTGAAAATTACTGGTCGTATATTAGAAACCCCCGAATGTATTGGCGGAGGACGGTTAAAAGAAACAGTAAATATGGAAAATTGGTTCTTTATAAACTTTTCAGGTATTGTTTGTGGACCTGAAAGTAATATTATGAATTCACCGGTAAAACCGTTTGTTAAAGAGCTCATTGAAGAAGCAAAAAAGAAAAATATTGTTATAAACCTTCCAAAAAGAACTGAAAGTTTTCAACCAATGGTAGATAAAATTGAATTGGTATTTGAGACCGCCAAAAAAGAGAATATGCAACTAGTAATGTTCTGCATGCCCGAACATGAGAAAAAGACATTTTATTCAATTCTTAAATTGATTGGCGAATTGAAGTATGGAATAGTCTCACAGTGCGTTTTGGATAAAAATGTCTTACGTACTCCACGAGGATATTATGGTAATATTTTACTAAAAATCAATGGTAAACTAGGGGGTACAAATAGAATTGTAAAGCCCATAAGTCGTCCTCCAATTCTTAGAGCAAATGTAATGATAATTGGAGCTGATGTCACACATCCGGGTTTTAATGAGCAAATGGCATCATCAATTGCCGCATGTGTCGGTAGTACTGATCGTGATTTCACAAAATACACTGCAAATATTTGTGCACAGCCAAAAAAGCGCGCTGAAATCATTGAAAAGTTTGATGATATGGTCAAAGATTTGCTCATTCAGTTTCGAAAGATAAATAATAATTTACCCGATCATATTATTTACTTTCGCGATGGTGTATCTGAAGGGCAATTCAAACAGGTCGTGGATTGTGAATATGCAAAATTAGTCAGTGCATGTCAATCATTAAAAGTAAAAGTGCCAAAAATTACTATTGTCATTGTTCAAAAAAGACATCATTCACGATTTCTTTCGGTTAATGATAACTGTGATGATAGAGGTAATTCCCTAAAGAACATTCCTGCGGGAACTGTTGTGGATTCGATTGTTGTTTCGCTCAATGAATTTGAGTTTTACTTGTGCAGTCATAAGGGAATTCAGGTAATCATTAATTATTAATTATGTTTAATTAAATAATTTATCTTATAGGGTACTAGTCGTCCTGCAAAGTATGTGGTTCTTAAGGATGATAATAATCTTTCCTCAAATGATCACGAAAAAATGGCAAATGTCTTATGCTATTTAAATGCACGATGCAATAATGCAATTTCAATCCCAACTCCAGTTATGTATGCACATTTAGCAGCGTTTAGAGCAAAAGAGTATGTTAAAGCGTATGTATATCAGAATCAAATCGATTGTCCACGATATGAAACAAAGGAACAGAGAGAAATACGAGAGACAAACTTTGCAAAGAAATTTAACGATATAATTAAGAAATATCTTTGCGATGACATTAAAAATAGTTTATCATTTATATAGTCTAACAGCCGTATTCACAAAATGCACTTTCAGGTTAAGTGATTCTTAAGTGTCACTTAACTAATTTCCTTAATGTGAACGAACGCTCGTAACGGTCTGAAATTTGGAAAATTAAAACTTAACTATACTAAGGTTCTATAGGCTAAATTAAGAGAAAATCCAAAATCTTCATTACGAGTTATAAATTTTTGAAAAGTCACCTTTAACTTAAGGCGAGTTTATGAATACGGTCCTAAGTTATAAACTTATATAACTTACAAAACTTGCCTTATAATAATAACTATCTTTATTCAGTGTTTATACAGAGTGAGTCAAACTGAAGTGAGCATTATTCTTATAAAATGGCATTTTTATTTTGATCATTGTTTTTAAAAATTGACATTTTTATTGAAAA
>JAQIWM010000259.1:0-11318 GCA_034695285.1 Eniochthonius minutissimus | reverse complement strand
TTTCATACACGGAAAACTTTCAAATCTGGAACAAAATTGTTCACCAAATTGAGTTAAAAATTTTAAACTTTATATGAATTATTAATAATAATATTAATAATAATAATTCATATAAAGTTTAAAATTTTATATGCAATTATATGCAGTTATATGCAATTTCATTACTATAACAACTTACAATAAAAACTTAGTATATAAACACTTACTTTATTAAATTCAGGGTTAAAACAAAATGTTTTTTTCAATTACCAAAAAGTAACTTACAAAAAATGATAAATATGTATAATTGATGTGCGGCAATTAAAATACCGTTATAAATTACGCAGAATTAATGCGTATTAATGCGTATATACGAATATATTTGAGTATTTAAATATGAAAATTAAAAACAATGATTTAAAATGAAAAAATGAAAATGTTTTTATTAAATAATTAAAATGTTATATCCAATAATAATGAAATAGATAATTTACCCGAATTAAATGATGTTTTATTGTGATTATGTTCCGGACACGCATTCGTAGGTCCATAATGAAATAATAATTGACAAAATAAAAGAGCGATGAATAACATATTGAAATGTTTTCAATATACTTCGTGCTGAAATAAGTAATACAAACTTTTACTTTCTCAACGTTATAAATGTCAGTATATCTAAAGGGTTAAAAGTAAAATGCATTAAAATAAGATCCGAGACCTGAAAGTTAAAAGTATTTATAATGCTGTTAACAGTACTGAAATGAACCTGCTCTTAAGTAAATATACTTATAGTAAATGAGAAAATGCTACAACTTTTGTAGGGGCAAAGAATCTTTGAAAATTTTCAGAGGTGACTAAACTTGTGTTGTAAGTTTGGGTGCGGACGACTTTCAAGTGATTCTTCATTTACATATTTAAGATCCTGATTTGGTCCCTATAATGGTCCCTATAATATGTGACGCCCTTTAATAATATTTACCCGAAGAATAACTTTTAAAATTAATGCACATAATCAATCAATAGTCGTGTACAATTTTCATCATATTTAAGTATAGAGAATTGCATATTTTGAACACGTTCATATTGAATCAGACACAATACGACCGCGAAAGGATAAGAGATTCCATTGGATACTATAGATTCTTATCTAATAATGTGACTGCAGATGCATTATTAAATAATTATCTATGACATTGACCTTTTGGGAGGTGAATACAGAAATCTTATTTTGAATGTTAAATATCAAATTACATGCATCGTATACTTACAATTGTCTAAAAGAAAGTCTATCATTAGTCTTATGAATCACTAATAAAATATTTTAATAATCATTGCGTGTTCATTTAAAGACATCGGTAATTATATCCAAAAATACAAATGTTAAAAACATTATTAAGTGTTTATTGCGAAACAATTATATTAATAAATTACAGACATATATGATTACAGTGTATTAAAGATTAATTATTTCTGAAGAATATCAATTTGTGTCTGCACCGCTTCGAGCTGATTATAGAACTGAGACAATTCATTATGATCGAAATCGATTGATACATTCTTAACTTTACCACTTCCATCGGAACAGATCATGTCCAATTGTGCCAATGGTGTCTTAAGATGAGATGCGCAATCATTATTTGTTTGTATCTTAAGCTTACAATTAACATCCAAAAGCTCATTCGGAGCGATTTTATATGATTTATCTTTTAATCGTTCATATACTTTAACACTAATATTGGACCATAATTCAACAAAAGACATGACTTTATCATCGTCAATCCCAAATTGAGTTAATTCATTTGCAATAACTTTTGGTTTCATCATATGATATGAAACTTGTTTAATGAGAAAAGAGAGCGCTTCAATTATCATTTTTATTTTTTCACTTTCGTTAATCGACAGAATTGTCTGAAGTTTCGTTTCTTCATCATCCGTGAAGATTTTTGATTCGTTTTCATGGATTTTCTCCATGATTCGTGAGACAAGTTTTGGAAATTTTTCATTGTCAATGGCATTTATTAATGGTATTGATTGAGTCAATCTGTGAAGAGAATTATTATTAAATTATAAAACTCTTTTTATTTATAATTAATAAATCATTATTTAATCAATTTATATAAATAAACATATCCAAAGGTCAATGAGTCCATTAACATTTTTTATAAATCAGTATTATGACATTTAATACATTTTGTCATATTCCTATAAATATCTAATTTATTAATAAATAAATTTATTTTTATTTTGATAAATATAATTGACAATAAATATATAAGTGAATGAGTGAAGAGACATTTTTTATAAATAAGTATTATCATATTTAATACATTTTGTCATATAACTATTGACACTGTCTATTGAGGCATTTACTTCATTGGTCATATCATTAATAAATAATTTTACATGAGAATGGGAAATAATTTCCGTGACCCCACTTCAGGACTTCGGTTTTAGTGTTTTTAATAATAAATTTCATTTTGAAAAATTGTGAAATATATAAAAAAATGTAAATAATTATGAAGAATGATGAATTGAAAATGAATTGCTCCAAAATTACAATTTTTATTTTGATGTATGAAAAAAGTCAAAAAACTAATTTTTTGTTCGGAATTTTCAATGGAATTACACAGAAAAACTTAAAACCGAAGTTCTGTGCTGAAATTAACGAAAGAACTTAAATACAATTCACTTAACATTAAAGACTTAACTTAAGTGTTTAATGTTAATTGTATTTAAGTCCATTTAATGTCTTAAGTCCTGAAGTGAATCCCCATACTGAAGTGGGGTCACGGAAATGATTTCCCATTCTTATGTAAAATTATTAATCAGTGACCAATGGGTAAATGTCGAAATGGACAGTGTCAATAGTTATATGACAAAATGTATTAAATATGATAATACTTATTTATAAAAAATGTCTCTTCACTCATTCACTTATATATTTATTGTCAATTATATTTATCAAAATAAAAATAAATAAATTTTTTAATAAATTAAATATTTATGGTTTAAAGCATTTGATAATTTCTTACTCATGTGATAATGAGATGATCATTGTGATGATTAAATTATAATTAATTCATACAAATAATTCAAATCAATATATGTGTACATATGTATTTTAAAATTCTCAAAATATTGGAATTGTCAAATAGAAAGGGGCGTCTCTAAAAATCACGTGTTATTTAAATGTCCGAACATGTGATGTGCCATTACACGATTCAATGTTATCTTTATTCTGAAAAGTTATATAATCATTAATTAAAGAATATATTTCAATATAAATAACGTCTGTTATGTGATACCATTATCAAAAAGTCAGTAAATTATCAGTAAATTTGTATAAAATACATTCTTGAGACAGACATTAACGAATCGTATGTTTGCATTTCGCAAAGATCTTCGTCCATTTGTAGTATTTTTAGCAAAACATTGCAATCGTCGGTCTTTATTTCATCAAAAAATCCGTAATATGTCATCATTAAACAATCCTCTGCTTATAGCAGTATGTCAAATGACATCAAAAGAAGACAAAGATGTCAATTTTCGTGTTGCTCAATCACTAATCGATGGTGCAGTTCTTCGCGGGTGTAAAATGGTGTTTTTACCCGAATGCTTCGATATGATATGTGACACGAGACAAAAGACAATGGAAAATGCTGAGCCTATTGATGGGCCAATTATAAGCAAATATCGTGAAATCGCAAATGAGAAGAGAGTATGGTTATCTTTGGGAGGTTTACACGAAAAGAATCCTCAATCAACATCGGGAAAAGTTAACAATGCACATATTGTTATCAATGATAAAGGGGAAATTGTGTCAATTTACCGAAAGACGCACCTCTTTAATTTAGAGATTCCGGGGGTTGTGCGTCTCGTGGAATCGGAATTTTCTTCCGCGGGTAATGCGATCGAACCTCCGATTGAGACACCGATTGGTAAAGTGGGACTTGGGATATGTTATGACGTACGATTCGCCGAATTTGCCATTGCATTGGCTAAATCAGGGGCTGACATTCTCACATATCCGAGTTCTTTCACAGTCCCCACGGGTTTAGCACATTGGGAAACTCTGTTAAGGGCGAGAGCGATCGAAACACAGTGTTATGTCGTGGCAGCGGCACAAACGGGAACACACAATGCGAAGAGATCCTCATATGGTCACGCAATGATCATTGATCCATGGGGAAGTGTCATCGCTCAATGTTCTGATAAAGTGGGCTTTGCAATTGCAGAGATTGATTTTGAACATCTGAAACAAGTGAGACAAAAGTTACCCGTTTGGTCCGATCGAAGACCCGAATTGTACGGAGATATAATTGCGGCATCTCCCGCTGTGGCTATTGATGGTGATAATCATCAATACAGATTTGGTCCTTCGATCATTATTGAACCTTTACAAGTGTTTTACAGAACACGTCATTCCTTTGCTTTCGTTAATCACAGACCTGTTTTACCGGGACATGTATTGGTGTCTCCGCTGAAAAATGCTAAAAGATTATCCGATTTAAATTCAACAGAAATCGCTGATCTCTTTTCAATGGTTCAAAGAGTACAGAAAGTTATTGAAACAGAATATAATGCTTCATCATCGACCATTGCAATTCAGGACGGACCTGACGCTGGTCAATCAATTGAACATCTCCATGTACATATATTACCACGAAAACCTGACGATTTTGAAGGGAGAATCGACAAAATATATGCCGAACTTCAGGAACATGATAAAGAGAAACATGAGAAAAAGTATCGCGTTAAAACATCAGAAGAAATGCAAAATGAAACTATAAAATTACGAAAACATTTTAAATAATATTTTTCTTTTGTTTAATGTTATGGACTTTTAATAAATATCAATAAAATGTTAACTTTTAATAGTAAAGTGTTATGATGAATAATTTTATTGTTGAATTCCGTTCACATATATTAATGTGATAATCATATTCGGATATATGCGTTTATTTTTTTCATTTTTAACATCATCCCTAATATATGAAAATGATTTTTTAATGAATGACCCATGAATGGGTTAACGATTCTTATAAATTTCTTATAATTCATGCGTCATTCGTTTAAAAAATCAGTCTCATAAATTAGGGATGATGTTAAAAATGAAAAAAATAACGCATATATCCGGTGTATGGTGATAATGTGGAATTTTAATTATTTCAGATTAAAATTATGTTTGTTATTTATTATTACACATTATGTGTCAATCTATAGGAAGCCAAATAATGTGTCGATAAAAGTAATTTATTTATAAATTTCATAATATGAAAAGACCTTTGAGCAAATATACAATCGCATTGCATTATCGAAGATAAAAAATCATATTCTCGTTTGTTATGTGACATAACAAAACATAATATGTCCTTTAAAACTGATGATTCAATCTTTATTATGAATATGAAGGTTGTTTTATCATATAAAACATTCAATTGTTTAATCAATATGAAGATTAATTATATCCATTGTTTCAGTTCCGTTTTGAGGTAAGTCATGTGTATAATATTTTTAATTTGCATTTTTACAAATCATTAATACATGTTTTCTTAAAACTTATAAATTCCTTTCAATTGAGATACAAAATCGTTCAAAACGTTTTCATCGTTTAAAGACAATATTAAAATTAATATATTAAATGAAAGAGTTAATTGTTAAGTATAAATTAATTAAATTAATGATATAAATGTCATATTAATAAAAACGTGATCAATAAGAAGTATATAATTCATGTGAAAGTATAAAATAAGAATAAAAATTATATAATACAAAGAGAGCATATGAAAGAGTAAATGAATTAATAAAATGCTTTATGACAATACTCTTCGCTCTTTTGTTATGTCCAATTTTTCTTAATGTAAGTAATGAATGCGATACTGCCCAATACCGCAAACACTGTGATGGCCAAACGCGGGATATAATTGCTTAATACCGCTTCCTTTTGATTATAACAAAATTTGTTAATAAAATGATAACGTTCGTTAATGAACATGATTACCCATCCTCCGTGAATTTGAACCCATTCACAAACATTGTTAAGGATAAAGTCCAATGACCATTGAATTAATCGATGAAAGAAGTCCAATGATCCTCTCCTGAATGCACTTAAAGCCACATCCGTGCAAAAGAAGAAAAGGACAACGATTCTCTCGCGCGTTATTTGATTATTTTCAAATAACTCACGGAGAAGATCAAAGAAATGTTCCGATGTTAAATTCTCAATATCGACCTTTAAATTTCATCATTTAATATAAATTTATTAAAATTTAATAATACATATGCATATACATACACTTCGGGCTCTGCTTCGCACGTGTCCTCTTTCAGCACTTTGTTCAAATCCTTCCGCGATTCTTCGCAAATCCCTGCCGATTGAAGCCATCAGAGGATTACGATATCCATTGAGAGTTCTGACAAAACATGAAACATTTTAAAGTATAATTTAAAGTTTTTTTCAAATCAATTAATTGATAATAAAAACTTATATTTAATGCGCTTTTGTGAATACAATGAATGGAATTACGTATTTACTTCGTATATATGTATATATATGTATATACAGCAAAACCTGTAAAGTCGATACCTGTATATGTCTCACACAATTTTAAAGTCCTAAAGGTGATCGACTTATACAGGTTTTGCTGTATATATGTATATATATATACACGAAGTAAATACATAATTATTGATTTTATCAATTGAAAACAATACATATTTACATACTCAATTGATAGTAATTCTTCGTCAATCTTCTCCTGCGGAAGTCCTTCATCAGTGAGCTGTTGTCGTGTAAATTGAGCAAATAATTCACGGGCGACATCTTCGGTTTCGTGCATCGTCGGCTGAGATCGTGATGATGGCATTATGGTTCGCAATTGAAAGACTTTGACACTGGTAAATGACACTTTTGGGGGTTTAACTCTTAAGTATGGATAAGAGTCAAACGATTACTTTTATCAAAATAATACTTTGGCGATGGTGACTTTTTCGCATGCAATTTTCACCATTGACATTCACCATTGACATTTCACCATTGACATTCACTGTTTTTTTTTTTAATGATTTCGCAGCAAATGTGTGACTGAATGACATACACAAACGATGGCAATGATTATATGACTGATTATAAGTGATATGATATTATCACCTCTTTGACTGTATTGAGATCATAAGTGCTAAGGAGTGAATGTGCTAAAAATGCAAACAATTTACGTGCGCATTGTGTTTACTATCAGCGGATGAGTAAATTGACAATTATTTTGCTCAATACTTGTACATGATGCAATGCGACTGTGCAGTCATAATAGTATATGAAGAATTCGTATCCTCAATAAATCATGAACCAACCTTTTTATTAATATACACATATTTTGCATTAATATTTGCCAAAAATTTACTTTATCACAATCTATCACTCCACAAATATAACGCAAATACTAATGCAAAATCGACATATTACAAACACAGTGTAAACATAAATAAATATTCAATTGTATAATGTTCATATAATGTTCAATTTAAGCATAATGTGCATCATGTGCAATTTTTTATATAAATGTATAAATAATTGTTAAGAAAATGAATAATATATTATTAATATTTTTCTTTAACCAAAATCCGAATTCATAAATTCATATTTTAACAGAGAATCGATGTGATGATATTGTTCATATCGTAACATCGAATGCGATACAATCGATAATTGAGACTTTTGTTCCCTCTTCAAACATTGTTGCATTAAAGCCATAATCATGGCGGCATCGTATTAATAGAATGAAAATACAATAACAATATTGTTTTTCGTGAAATAATTAATTTGATAATTTGGGATTTTCTCAAAGGTTTACACAATTATTTTGGCGCTTTCAAAATAATTAATTTGAGGTGAGAATATGTGACAATAATTACGTACATTCAGTGCTTTCATAGTGAGTCGTGTGTTTCAAGGGCATGCATAAAGGCGTTGACTTAAATCCAATGTATATATGTATTCACACATTTGCGCTGAAACTGTGAAACAATTGTGATCGAACACTTTTAATCAACAATTTTTTACGTTTTTCACAACTTTTATTATTATTTTATTTATTATTTTTAACAAAACTTTTATTCAATCAATTCATTGTTTCCCTTTAAATACTTTTATATATTTATATAAATCATTCACCTTTTTATTTTTCAAATTTATTTATCATTTTTTTTAACCAAAATTTTCAAATATTTCCTTTAATATCACACGTATTAATTTTGATTATTTTTTAATTTAATAATGGAACATTAATACGTAAATATATATGTTTAATAATGTTTAAATGACACTCCTTTCGCAATATTGAAAAAATGTAACATTAACTGATGCCGGTATTTAATGAAAAAAAATTGTGATAAAATTACTTTACGAACGTTTAATATGTTAATTAAAGAATTATTTGTTTTTGTTTAGGAAATTAATAAATTGCTGTATGATCAACATATTTACGAATGACAATTAAATTTGAATTAAATTTAATTAAAAAACGACATGTTTATGAATGACATTTGAACAAAATTGATGTTTAATTCTGAAAATACAAAAATTGCATGTGACTAATGTCTTCGAATACGGAACAAGCATCAGACTCCGGCACGAATGTTGCTGCCGATGGTGATCAGCTTTTGGGATATCTTCAGAGTGATGAAAGCGGTTCCAATGTCCCGATTCAATTGGTACACGGAGAATCTGAAGCCATTTATCTTCAGTCTCAAACAGCGATAGAACTGAATGGTGAAAGACATGTGATTGTGTCTCAAGCTCAAGATCCAGAAACAGGAGAATTGTTATTGGTTCTTCAGGGAGAGAACGGTGATCATATTGCTTTACCATCGGAAGCATTATCAGGTTTGGTTCAAGTTTCGAGTGAAGACGGGATCCATGTAACAATGGTGACACAATCGAGTGATTCAACATTAACATTGTCGAGTGACGCTTTAGTGACCTCGAGTTTGACATCATCATCAGGCATTGAATCATCTGTTCTCTCTTCAATCATTGCGAACATTCCAAATCAATCGCAAACATCATCCGCGCCCACAAATGTCGTTCAATCGATTGACACTCCGCGTGTGACGGCACAGGAAGAACAAAGCACAACTGTTCCGACATTGAGCACCATTCACGCATCCTCTGCACCATCATCTGACACAACGGAAATGTTAATCTCAAGAGTTCCCGAAAGTTCCAAATCTCACGATGGGAAAAGTGAATTGTCAAATGAACAATTAAATGATTCATTAACAGAGCAAACTCACGATGATACAAAAAGTGAGACATCATTAGTCACTGCTCCAATTGTGGAGAAATCATCAGAAACAAATACAAAAGATTCCATCGCCATTCAGCCTCAAGTGTCAAACGCGTCACCGATTTTAACGAAACCGAATCAATCATCATCATCAAATTTAACACATACAAATTCAACATCGGAAATTGATGGCGGTTCTGCAGTTATTCAGGTTCAAGATTCTGGTAATGGTGCTTTAAGTGCCATGTTAACAGGCGATGGAAATTATTTAATAATTGAGAACGAAGATGGTCAAATGACGAGTCTGCCTCCGGGAATCAACTTATCTGATGTGATTGGCGCCACTTCCGGTACGGGCTTCTTTATTGAAACACCCGAAGGTCTGGTCCCGTGCACCGCTGCGACCACAAATGACGATGGAACGATTCAAATAATACCCGCAACAAGTGGTGACAGTGCCGCTTTAATTAACTCATCTCAAGCGGAAGGTGCTCTTTCAGGACAATTGATTCAAACGATATCAGACGGACAGACACTGACGTATGCATTGTCTTCATCCAATTTGAGCACGAATCAGATTAAGACAGTTCAAGCTCCTATCACTGCAACAAAAACAATAACCACGCCACGACCTCGCGGAGGTCGTCAAACAAAATCGAAGGCTCCGGTATCATCGGGACAAACGATTCTTGTTCCTGCGGTCATTAGTCCTGTTAAAGCTCCTCCCGTTACTGTCTCACATGAAGCAATTGTTCCCAAAAAGCGCCCGATTAGTAATGTACGAACAGGAAAAGTCGCGACAACAGTTGCAACTTCTGTTACGACGGCCGCCACAACGTCATCATTTTCACAATTGACTTCTTTATCATCAACATCTTCGGGATTAATAAAATTGCCGTCAACCCCTTCATCCACTTCAGTACTTACCTCTGTATCTTCAGGCCCCAGTCAATTGGCTGCTTCACGGCGAACTTACAGTAAACAGTCAAATATTATTTGGATCACGCCCGATCAGTCTCAAACTTCACCATTAAAATCAATAAGTGCTGTGAGTACATCTGTTGCTAACACCACCTCTGCAGCGAGTCCTTCGAAGACCGTGTTAACGAAACCACAAAAGCGTCCACAGTCTGAGTCATTAACCAAATCTCCAATTATCGCATCACCAATGCCCATAACTCAATCAGTCACATCTCCAATGGTATCAGCATTATCAAAAGTTACGTCATCACCTGCAACTGTAACAACTCCCAAATTAACAATTGCATCATCAGATTTAAGATCCGATGTGACTAAACGCGGAAATATTCCGAAAAAAACTGATGTTTTACAAACGATTGAAAAAACAAATGAAAAATCCAAAGTGACTCCTGAAATAACGTCAAAGAGGAAGTTACCGGTGTCATCATCATCGTCATCAACTAAATCAACAGAAAACGTCACTGAACAGAGCAATGAAAAAACAATCGGATCTTCGCTTTTATCTCAACGATTATCAAAAGGAGAGAAAAGTGACAAACCTCAGGAACCAATTGTTTCCGCATCTGATCCTAAGTCATTAAAGAAAACCGAACTTAAGAAAGTGAATGATAATAATGTGAACAAAAAAGATATTGAACCCGTTTCGAGTGAACACAGTTCTGTGACCAAAACTAAGGACACGGTCAAAACACATGCTCCCGTTTTAGAGAACATCACACCGAAAAGAACGACACGACAGAGGAGCATTACGAACAAAGAACAAACGCAAATTAATACCAATGAAACACCTGTAACTGTGGAAGTTCCTGCAAAAAGGTCGAGCGGAAGAGTTACGCGATCATCAATTACTAAAAGTACACCGACACAAGTGAATGATTCAAAAACAGAATCATCTTCAGAAAAATTCAATTCCGAATCGAACATCTCTAAAGATAACACGAAAGAAGAGTCAATCAAAGAGAAGACAAAAGATGAATCAATCAAAGAGAAGGCAAAAGTTGAATCAATCAAAGAGAAGACAAAAGTTGAATCAATCAAAGAGAAGACAAAAGTTGAATCAATCAAAGAGAAGAC
>JAQIWM010000258.1:0-11339 GCA_034695285.1 Eniochthonius minutissimus | reverse complement strand
CTCTCTCTCCCTCTCTCTCTCTCTCTCTCTCTCTCTCTCTCTCTCTCTATTCCAATTTTCTTTTCCTCTTCTCCTTTTGCTTTGATTCTCATCTCATTCTCCCACTCTCATTTCTATCCATTGGTCTTTTGGGCGCTGCGGGAAGTAGAAAAGTTTTTCCAATTTAAATCCTATATTTGCAAAAGAAAAAAGTTCTCTTCTGGCTATCTTTCAGTCACCTTGGTAACTGGCATGATCATAATATTACTAAAAGAGAAGCATACTGTACATTACTAGAAGCTGAAGCAGAGAGAGAAGATCTCAGGTCACTGCACCAGTGGAAGAAGAAGCTATTGCCACTGCCGATGCTGCTGATTCTCTGTGAGGCTTTAGCCATTTTATTTTAAAATGCTAAAATGGGGGTAGTAAAAGGCGAGTGTGGGGCTTAAACGGAGAATAGAGAATTGGCATCAAATGCAGAATGAGATGATGCTTTTAAAAATACAGAACAGAACCATTGCGAGAAAATGCATTGTTGTATCACTGTGTTGTCGATGCGTAAATGAAGAATATGACCAAAAGTCAGCACCGAATATCATTTCAAATGCTTACACATTTATGAAATGTCTCACTCTTTGTTACTTTTTTGCACTTTTCACATAAATTGATATTTAATGTCCGAAAATATGTTCATACAGAGTTATTATTATGAAAGAAATAAAAATTATTTAATTTGATAATTATTAACTGCAATTTTTTCCGAATAATGATACATCCCTGTTATGGGGGTAATGCAAACCCCAAAATTATCGAAATACATATAATTAAAAGTAAAGTATAAAATTTATATTCTTTGTACAGTCACTTTCCGACATAAATCAAATTATTAAATTGCTTCACTTTTCTGTAATTATCGATTTATTACGAAAGTACGCGATAATTGCTAACCTCGAGGATAGTGTAGTAATTAATGTGGGGTCAATAGAAGTTAAAGATTTTTTTCTCAATTTAATAAAAACAAAAATAGTTTCAATTGAAAAAGTATATTTTTTCATATAAATTGATCAAAAACCATAAATATGCCGCATTCAAATCCCATTTATGGGGTTAGTGATTAAAAGAGATGGTGACCTATTTATTGAGTATAAAATTAATAGCATTAGTCATAGTCATACACTAATCATCACTTCATCAATGATGGGTTTTCAACACGAAAATGATTCGCAAATATAGTGATATTAGTGATATTAGTGATGACCCAAATAAAACCATCTGCATCTGGAATGATGACCAATTTAGTTGAATATTTGTAAAAGTTATGCGTTGAGATAGTTAGGTTATAGTTAGGTTGGAATATCGTAAGCTTAGGCTAATAATAATGATAGTGGCATTGCATACTATCACAAAAGTTGTTATAGATCCACACCTATTGATGATTCTCGATCGCAATCACTTCATGAATACAGATCAGTGCACTTAAAAAAGTATTAATTTTTTATCATTTCAGATATTGTTGGTACAATGGTGTCATATTTGTGAGCTCCTCCTTTGCAACTTTTGACAGGACACGAAAATGAAGAGAGCATCAATTCCACAATACTCTATGACGAACATGGGCGATGGTATATGCGGTACTCATGTGGAAATAATTCTCTAAAAAACGAGCCAAACTTTTTTCAATGAAATATCTGCTAAAGTGACTTTTTGATAGTATAATTTGTCTGCTTTCCTAGTGAACCATAATCATTGATACACCATAATCATGTACAGAACCAGAGTGAAAAATAAAGCTTCATTTTGCATTTTGATAACAGACTTCAGAGTCATTTTAGCATGCATCAGTGGACTCTCACTTGTTTTTTATCAATCATTGAGAGAGAGAGAAGAGAGAGAGGCAATGAGAGAGAGAGAGAGAGAGAGAGAGAGAGAGAGAGAGAGAGAAAGAGAGAGAGAGAGAGAGAGAGAGATTGGAGTTAAAGGGTCCTTTTCCATTTTATAGTTACACATCACCGTAGAGTATACATATGCATGTGAATGGGCATCATTACATCATAAAGCATCGCAAAGATCATTGTCGGGGCAAAGGAATTGTATTGTAAAAGTTACTCATCTCGATTGTTGTACCTTATTATTAGAGCATCGGAATTGTTATATAACGTGTAACATGCGAACATTTTCGTGTCGTTCAAATGTGCCTCTGCAATAATCATTTAGGGGATGCATTCATTCGAATCACAAATATTCCTCATCTATTTTTTTCATGTGTTATTCGCCTCCCGACGAATTCTTTATGTTCTCTAAAAGTTAAGTTTAGAACATTTTTCAAATGATTGCAGTCACTGCTCAAAGATGGCAACTATCAGCTAATCAACTAATAAACGCCGACAGTGCACTGTATAGTTGGTATATACTGTATGGTATATACAGTGTGGTATATACAGTGCTGAATCGTTCACATTCATCGCTCTCAGGCGCAACTCAATCAATAAAAAATTACTATAAAAAATGCTTCAAAATTTATGGCGAAAAATTAAAAAAAATAAATTAAAGACACACATAATAAACCTCAAAATATATTTTTATATTAAAAATTTTTAAGTATATTTTTTAAATTAAATACTATTTAACTTTAAAACTATTTTTCTTGCTTAAGAATTACCCCCTCAAATGTCCCCCTCACAGTGGTATACACTAATACTAGTAAAACTCAAAAATCCTGTTTTTCTTGAAAATTTTATTATATTTGTGACATTATTTTAGAACAACTAAAATCAATAAAGAAAAGTTCAACACAATTAAAGGGACAGAGCATAGTAAGTATTATAAGTGACATTACAGAGAATAGAGTAAAACTCTAAAAATACTTTTACAGACAATAGAAGTTATTATATTTTATATTTTTCTTTTAAATTATTAAAGAAATTTTTAAATTGATATAATGAGTTTACTTAAAAATCATTGATGATTGGACACAATGGATCTATTCTTTAGAACATCACTAGTAATTTTGTCTTTTTAAAAAAAAAAAATATAATTTCGACATGAATTTCCAATTAATAATAATCATTATAATGAATGAATATTTTTTAAGCGTTCAATTTTCTCAGTTTATTATTATTACAATATTATTAATAAATATACTATGAACAAATATAATCATTTTATTATAATACAAGTAAATGTTTAGCTCATATGTTAAAAATAACAATATTTATTGGAAATAATAATTGACAATAATTGTGGATTATTTGATAATAATTGTGTGCGATGACTGAGAACTCAATTGTAAATGTTCAGGTAAATGTTCAGGTAAATTGCGTAAATATCGCACTCATATCCTTGAATTATCGATAATTTTAACGTTAATGTTTCATTTGCGAATCGAATGAGACAATGATAATAGTAAATGTATAAATAATAGTAAATGTATAGTAAAATGCATTCAAAGGATAAAACATGGAATTTTTCTTTTGTAAAAAAAGGGGGAAAATAAGAAAATAATACTCTAATAATAAATACATCGGACTCTTTCTCTATGATAAGCTCTCTATGATAAACACGCAACTTTATTAGCATTCACTTTCATTTTTTGTGGGGCACTATCATCAGGCATTATTACAAAAATGTTATGTTTACCTATGCCTTTAGTTTTCTTTCACAACCAATCACTATGAGAAAAAATACTGCAGAAAATAATATTAATGAAAGCATTTGATGCACGATATATTAATGAACAAAATATAAAATATTATTATGTGAAACGTATTCGATAATCTGTTGACGTGTTTCACTATACTTACACTGTTAGTGGCAAATGCATCTCCTATCAGCATATAAAATTCAACGCGAAAAACGTGTCCACGCATTTTTAGAGTTTCCGGCGTATTTTAACCATTTTTATCATGTTTTACTATTTTTAAGTATATTCACCGGACACGTGAAACTCAATCTTAACTATAATTTAAATTTTAGATTTTTCCACTTTCCATTCATTAAACTCACAACAATGGTATTTTGAGAAATTTTATTATTAATAAACGTCAATTAAATTAAATTATTCTGAGACTTTTACACAATAAAATGATTAAAAATGAGACAAAAAAGAAGAGTCACATACCAATTGACTGACTTCAATGAACTCTTTCATATTTATTAATTATTAATTTTATTTTTGAATACTTCAGATGACTTTTAAATTTGCTTTTTTTAATATGGTCCCATAGTTCCATGATTTATGTTAATTAAGAAATTTTTTGCTGTTTACGCTGCGTGTAGTTAATTATATTTTCAAAATGAATTTTAATCAATATTCATTATGTAATATATTAATAGTTTATTTACCTTTTTGATTATTAAATTTGAACTTTTATGAATTAATTAAATATTAATAATAATATAGTAATACTATACAGTGAAACCTGTCTACAATGAACACGGTAAGTGCCGATGATTTAGACGGTACTTGCGGTGTTGAATGTAGAGAGATTTAACTGTACTATAAAAATAATTGACACAATAAATTCATTTGAAAGTTTTATTAGGAACTTTTGTTTTCTTTGTCAGTTTATAATTAATTAGTGCAGAATTTTAATTACTTAATTAGTACATAGTCTGAGGTAGAATTTGAGACGAATCATAAGAATGTTAACGAACCACACTTTTGAGTTTTTTTTTCTGATTTAAATTTTTGGTCATTTAAATTAAATAATAAATTGCATTAAATTATAGTTAAGTATAATAAATATTAATAAAAAATAATTATAATAATAATTAAATGGCACATCTAAATTACAGCAATTAGTGTATTACAAATACAATTTTTCACTTCTTCATTATTATTCATTATGATCATTATCATCATGATGTTCTATTTTATAGTTTTACAATAATATTTCTACTGTTTTGTTGTATAATTAATTATTAATTAAAAACGGCGTTTATTATTATAAAATAATAATTGATAATAAAAAGGAACAAAGGTTTTGGTAATAATAATAATAATAATAGTAATAATAATAATAATAATAATAATACTAGTAATTGGTATGTTTAATACCACAATTGACCTGATATTGCACATAATCTGTAAAACTCATAAAGCACCTCAAATTCCACAAACAAAATCAACAGATTGGATAATAATATAAAAGCACCGGATATTAATTAATTAATTATTATTCGGGATTAAATATAATTATAATTATATAATTATCTAATAATCAGTCGTAAACAATTTTTTATTTAAATCGGACTCATTTAGCATCATTTTCAAATAGGAACTGGAAATTCGCCTTTTCATATAATATAGAGGCGCGAATTAATAGTCAATTATACAATAATATCAATTATTAATAATGATAATTAGTATTATTTAACTAATTAATCAACTGAGGAATGTTCATCCAAAATGTTCATTATATAATGCATGAGGATCCAATTGTTTAAAGAATAATAATTTTTTAGTAATAATATTAATAATAATAATAATAATAATAATAATAATAATAATAATCTAAAACGCGAAGATTTTTGTTCATGTTAAGAACAACTCTCTTAATGGAGGATTTTCTAAAATAAAAAATGATTGAGAGACACAAACGACATTCACAATTATTACAATAATTATGTATAATTTTTTGTTGCCATGTATGGTGTGTGCATGTATTTGTATTTAATTTATAATGAAAGTAGTATTTGAGAGGAGAGAGCAATTTAATTAATGATCACACAAAACTGTTTAAAAGGGGAGTCATTGTTTGGAACCATTGTTGTGTTATTATTAATTATGTAGAGCATCATACTTATAGTAAATGCATTTATTCTCTTATACAATAAAAAAGCAGGAACTTGTCTGAGTTTTTTAAATTATTATTATTTAATTAATAATATTATATAGAATTAATTAGTAGTTTTGTGTTATACTTAATCTTTAGTTAGATTAGTATTGTAATAGTAGTGAAAAAGTTGAGGAAAGAACTTTGTTAGTTTACAATATTATAGTATTAGTAACTCTTTTTCATTAGTTACTTATTAATAAAGATATTGTGCAAAATTAATTGCAATTAATGACCCGCACGTATTTAGAGAAACCTCAACTTTAGGAACGTGTTTTTTAGTAATTAGAATAAGTATTTATTATATTATTTATATATGTAGTTTAATGGTCACCATCATCGGCATCCTCAGCATTACTCTTTACGACGATTGATTTTGAACTTTGGTAAATAACTATTTTGTGCCCCAATTGTGGATTTTATTGTGTTTCAGCGCAAAGATATAATTATCGCCATTAAATAGCGCGAGTGTATTGTATTGTAGTGTTTCGTAACAAAAAACGCAATCACTATGCCCATCAATTATGACAATTAAGTTATACTTATTTTTGGCAATACTGATTAAAGATGCAGTTAATAGTTAATTAATTACAACAGTTATTTAAACCGTCACAACAAAGCTCATAATTATTGCTGACAGTGTCTGGCATCACCTGAGTTGTTATACGCGGCAACATTCATATTTTTTGCTAAATAGTTAAGCAAATTTGCCTCATTACCATTGATAAATAGGCTCGCAACATCCGCTACAACATTACTAGCAGCAGAAGGTGCAGTCCCACCATTAGGTGTAATATCAAATTTTTGAATCCTTTTCACGTGTCTATCACAATCGCAATGAAATTTATATTCCATGATTGAGGCGAATCTATCGTGACACGCGCGACATTCAATATAAATTTGTATTAATTTGAGAGTCGCTTTAATTTCAGTATTTTGTTTAGCGAAACATGACGCACGCTGATGACCCAAACATAGTACTTCAGCGGGATAAGTCATGTGGCATTTTTTACACGTGAATCCAACTTCAACATCAGCTTCAGTGATCATTTTAAAGTCGACGTCGCTTATCACACATCTAAGTTCTTCAATACTGCGTCCGTCCTGCATGAATCGGACGCTACTAATTCCCGGTTGATTCAATTTACTAGTGATTTCGGGGAGAGCTGATGCTGGCAGCTGAAGCAGACTGAGCGGTGTCCCATACATATTACTCGTATCAGCGTAAAATGCGTTATGTTGTTGTTGTTGTTGTTGCTGCTGCTGCTGCTGCTGCTGTTGTTGATGTATTTGCTGTTGAGTTTGTTGCTGTTGAGTTTGGATTTGTTGATGATGATGATGATGCTGTTGATGTAAACCTGTCGGATTTTGAGCCATTTGATTAGTAACAGACGCTGATGGAGCTGATCCGCCGCTCCCGGATGGAGCTGTAAGTGAGGTAATTGAGAAAGAGAAAAAAGGAGAAAAAAAAGATGAAATAAAGATTGTCCGTAATTAGTAAAGTGAGAGCATAAAGATAGTTAAATGCCATTGAGAGGCATAAAAATGCATTTTTGTGGCATTAAAATGTATGTCTTTTGCTTGTTATGGGCGTGCAGCGGTGCGATCGTGAAGCAATGCGAGGAGCGTGTCATCGTCACTAAAAATCGGGTCCCAAGAATTGGGCATCACAATATTCCTACCCCTAAACGTTGATGCCTCGTTAAGATAAGCCACATCTTAACTTGGCTCAGGTGTTCAATGAAACATCACAGCATGCAAGAGACACATAAAAATACAGGTAAAATAGTAAATTTACAGTTCTCCCAAGAAGTAGATGGCAATTATCATGAGATCCGGCTTTAGTTAGCAAAACTTGAAAGGCATTAATGGTTAAAAAAGTCCACTCAACTTATGAGAGAGTGAAAAGAGAAGAAATTTTTTATTTTCGATTCGCTTTCTCTAATACCCCTCTCCCCCTCTCTCTCTTTCTCTCTCTCTCTCCCCCCTCTCTCTCTCTCTTTCTCTCTCTCAGCCCCGGATCATGTCTCTAATCTCAAACAATGAGAAAAAGTGAAACTCTAGTGAAGCTCACACTCACATTCCCTTTTGCTGCATGGATTCTTTATTTCATTTTGACTCACAAATATGACATTTCGCTTTTGCTATTCATTTGAGCGTATATAAGACGAAGGAATGAAAGAGAGGGAACGACAGCATCGTAATCGGGGGAGTGAAATCTCAGTGAACATGAAATTCTAAAAGTTTTAGCGGCACAATTTCTCACAGTGCCCCAATCAATCAATCAGAGATGACCAAAAATATTGGTCGGAAAAAGCCCTTCACAGATTGTAAGTGAAAGTTAGACATAAAATATACATGAATGTTTGAGCAATAAAAGAAATGAAGAAAGAGAGTGAATGGTATATGACTGTGCGCCAATGTTTAAGCTTAAAAAAGTAGTATGACACTCGCCACTGCGCGATGGCACTGCAGAGTACAAATGCCAATAGTTTAGAAATACTCTCTCTTTCTCTGTCTCACTCGTTGCGGTTTCAGGCTCATCATATCAGTTGTTTGAATCAGAGAAATATATTCTGGTCACAGTTGTCCATTTTTCAGTGTCATCTAAGCTCTCAGTGGGTGGCTGCCCTCCTGATATGCGCGACTCATGACTACTTTTGAAAGTTGTCTCTTGACTTTGGCACACCCTCTAAAAAACACTGCAAAGATGCTTAATGTTAATACTGAGTCTTTAGTTTCGACTTTTTTAATCACTTTACTTAGAGCCCAACTTTTAAGATGGATGACTATGATAAGGGATTCTAATTAATTTACTTTTCTGCTTTTCTTTCCAATGAGTG
This sequence comes from Eniochthonius minutissimus, assembly GCA_034695285.1. NCBI lineage: Eukaryota > Metazoa > Arthropoda > Arachnida > Sarcoptiformes > Eniochthoniidae > Eniochthonius > Eniochthonius minutissimus. Next base: position 2,683 of record JAQIWM010000258.1, on the reverse strand, counting down.
ATCCTCCCTAAGTATTCCTCACTGTATACCTCACTGTATACCGAACTATCCCCTGTATCCCCTTTTACATTTTCCAACTGCTTTTTTCCAGTTTTTGCATCACTTTTTTTTACTTTACTAATCTAAACCTATACTTTATATAAGCTTCATTTGCATGTACAGTAATTTGGCAATAATTTACAGCACAAGTTCAGCACTAGTAAAGGAACAGTGACTCGCGACTCTTCTTCCACTAATAACATGAAATAGCATCGCATACAAAAAAGGAGTTAACAAGCTTTAGGCTTAAAAAACAACCTCTCATAGTGCCAATGCGCCACTCAATGTGCTTCTTCTATTGCCACTATGGAGGAGAGAGAGAGAGAGAAAGAGAGAGAAAGAGAGAGAGAGCGCGCGAGAGAGAGAGCACTATGGTAAAGCTTTAGCTTCACATTTTTTACGGCTCAAAGGAAACAGTAATATTAGAGAGCATCGAGCAACTGCAATGTTATACTAGTGAAAAGAAGTGCTGCAAAAAGTCGCTTCCATTTCTCGAATCCCCTCTCGTTTCTTCTCTCTCTTCCCTCACAAATTCCCTCACATGAGCATTAAAAAATCAATGAATGCAAAGCTATGAGTGAGAGAAGAGAGTTACGAATTAAATCGAGAGAAATGCACAAAAATTTGTAGTTTGATTCGAGCTTTGGCTTATTTGAGAGAGAGAAGGAGAGAGAGAGAGGGAGAGAGACAGAGAGAGAGAGAGAGAGCAAAATAAGGTTTGTAATGCATATTCACATAACTAGCATAAGTTTATATGATGTACGAATTTGTAAATCTCAGTGGGAACAGTTCACGATTTTTTACTCTTCCTCTTCAGTCAGTTTATAGCAAAAAATAACTCGGTAATGATATGCGATAAGAAATTGCACTCACTTATTACTTCGTAAAGACTTAACTGATTCTAACTTAAAATTCTATGATTGACAGTCTATTACGTAAGTATACATATATACAAACACGAGTTATGAATGTATATATTGATAATGCAGCTGTATAGTGTCTCTCACCTATTTTACATAATCTACTACCAGTATTCACACTGTACACGACAAGCCCATCATAAAGTGAATGCGACATGACGCAAGTACTAGTAGTTGAAAGCATAACTGGTGCTTGTTTCTCTCACTCATCTTTCTCCTCTCTTCACACACATGTCGTCCCTCCTCTCAATAAAAATCTCTTTTCCGATCGCGGAGAGCGATTAACCCTTTTTATAAACTAGTGCTGTAATGTTCTCAGTGAGAGTAAACCGATTGAGAATCACATCACAGTATCTCTCACATGTTCTCTCTCTCTCTCTCCCCTTCAAGTCATATAAATATTGTTATATAAACTAGTTGTGCCTCTGCTTTCATAAATGCAAATCGTTTTGGTCTGGTTCCTGTCAAAGCAGATGATGTATTACTAGTTACTCTTTTTAAGGCGAATATAAAGCCGTAAAAAAAGGATTCACTCCCAATGATTCGATGAACAGATGAGCAATATATTTGTGATATATTGTTCAGTGCAAAGGTGGCGATGGTACTCTTTTCAGAGTAAAATCTAACAAGTATCAGGAACTCAATCCCATTGGCATTTTGTTGCATATTATCGTGTAATAATAATAATAATAATATGTATTGTAAGCATTACTTTTCTAGTCTCATTTATGCAATAGAGACCCTTAAATTTTTAATGGAACCAATCACATAAACCCAAATATATATATATATATATTTCTTTTGCTTTTGACTTTTATTTTCATTTCTTTTCATATTTTATGGAAAAAATAAGGAAATGGGGGAACGGGGGAGAGGAATAATAATCGGATGCAATACTAGTATCAAAACGTATCAGACGGCTCAAAAAAACATGATACGTTAAAATTAAATTTTGTCTCTTTTGTCTCTTTTGTCTCTTTTGTCTCTAACTAGATGCAGATGCATCATACAACAAAATAGCATCACTTTTATCGTTCAAATATATTACCTAAAAAATGCGATCCTCAAACTCATGGGGTAATACAAATCAATAATGTCTCAACAGAGGAGCACCAAAAGATTACCATTTCTAATAAAAGCCTAAGGGTCGGTGTGAGATATATAAATGCGAATACATACACACAAAAACTGCACAAAAAAGTCTCTTTCTATCGTGTTATTTAGCTTTAGACTCTCATCCACCCTCACATTGAATTATATATATATATATATATATATATCGACTCACTCTTGAATATTGAACCTAAAAAAGAACTCAGAAAATCACAAATGATTTCTGATTCTTTTTAACTATAAAAAAAAGAAAAGAGCAAAAACTCATTATCAGTTATCGGTTGCTCATTGTTGCCCAATCCCCAATCAAAGTATATTTAATTTTAAAATGCTCATTATGCCAATCAATAGTCCATTAATGATTCAAAAAAATCATGATTATCGTGATACTAATTTATTGATTGGCTTTTCATGCAGAGAATTATACAATTTTGTGATATTGTACATGACATTATATACATTTAGAAAAAAGCTATTTACATAAAGTCATTAAAATTGAAAAAAAAGTTTTTATAGTATTGTAGTTTATGCGTTTTTCTAATGCTAAAGCACAGCTCAATATTCCAATTAAATGCTGAGAGAATAGTGAGAGAATAGTGAGAGAATAGTGA
>JAQIWM010000257.1:0-11353 GCA_034695285.1 Eniochthonius minutissimus | reverse complement strand
AAGGTCCCGGACTTTAAACAAACGTGAGATGATATTTCAATGGCGTTATGTCTCAATGATAACATTTTCTTAAAATCGTAAAACTCTCGTGTTATCTCTTTATTATAAGGATTATATTTAAATGTCTCAACATTGGGATTCGCGATCATTAACGCTTCCAAATGAAACCGTCCGTCAGCGACAAAGACAATGGTGTTAATGTCATTGTTGAGTTTGGGCGCAGTGCACCCCAATATCTCACCCTTCGACAGAGGCAATGACTGCGGAATAAATATTTTAAATGAATATTTATCTCTTAATTCTTTAGCCGCTGAATGCATCGATGATACGAATTGTATCGTTCCCGCGATTGCGATGTGATGCTCTTCGGGATTAAAATTGCTTTTAATGGTCTCAATCAAATGCCATAAATCAATTTTAATGTCAACGAAAACATACATCACTTTAATGCCGTTAATCATTTGATTAATTGGAATGAGACACGAATGAGCATAGTGAATTATCATATCACATCTTAAGGCATGTGCAGTCACATCATCGACACAACACGCACCATATGTGACATCACCCATGACCATCACTTCAACATCTGTGAATTGTTGTAATATCTCAGTGATTGGGATCGCGAACATCGTGAGTCCGTCGGGCAATTGAATTGCCACACGTGTGCATTCGCATTGTTTCAGTCTCCATATGGTTTTATGAATTTCAAAATTGTAATTCTTCGGAAGTGTCAATGCAATCACATGATTGAGATGATCATTTTCAAGAATCTCTTTTGGTATTTGATTGACATTCGCATTTCCCAATCGTTTACGATCATGTAATGGTTTCGCTTTTATCACTTCATATTCTGTATTGGAATGTGATGCCATTTATTTACTCATAATTAACACCAAAAGTGAATATTTATGATTTTTTCAAATAAATCATACATGTATATCATACATGTATATCATACATGTATATTACAATGCACACTATAGGATTACACGTGTATTTACATACATGTACATATACATGCACGTTCATGTAAACAATAGCACGTGACATTGAATAGAGGCGCAACAAATTATAATTGAAATTCATTTCTTTAATTTAAAGTATAATTTCATTTTATATCAATGTAAAAATTAAAACGTTTGTCAATTAAATAATGATAATAATAAAAATCGTTATTTATTTTATAATTAATTACAATTATTTGTTTAAAATAAATAATAAAAATGAAATAATAAAATGCAAACGCATTTATCGGTGCACGTCTCTATCGCTATACAAATGTCATTAATCTTTAATGATTTTACAAACAAATTTTATAAACGATAAAAATTAAATGATAAATTAAATGATAAAATGTAAAAATAAAATAATTTTTATGCGTAAAAAATGAATTTTTTAAGACACATAACAGTGGAACCGATTTCATTATTGTATATTTTGGGGATATTCGCAGAGAACACATCGGTTCAGGACTTACTTTTCACTAAACACTGTCTTAACATATTGAACACGACCGAAGTAAGTTTATGTGACAAAAGGAATAATAATTTGACGGACACTGAATTATCACATATGAACAGTTCAACAGCAAATTATCTTCTGTATTACAATGGTATCCTTTACTTCTTTGCAATACTCTCATCGTGTTTTGCCGGTGCATGGAGTGATAAATACGGTCGATTATTACCGATGTCAGTCCCTCCGACATTTTCGGTCGTCACACAAATACTCTTTATAATATGTTCAATTAATATTCAATATGATTTTATATTAAAAATAATATTAATGTGCGCATTTCTTTCGGGAATCTCCGGAGGGTCATCATCAGTAATCGCCAATACTTTTGGACATATTTCTGACATCACCGATGAGGATAACAGAACCAAAAGGATCACAGTTCTTGAGGCAAATTTTTTTTGCGGCGGATTTATCGGTTATTCACTCGCGGCGTTTATACTGAAAAATATGGGACATGATAAAAAATATGTCACTGTTTTTGGTATAATTTTATGCATTCACTTTTGTATTTTATTTTACATTATTTTAAGACTGAGAAAAGTGATCATATCCCAAAACAATCATATTAATTTATCTGAAAAATATTCCCCAAAAGAATGGTGCAGACTCTTAATCGATGTGATCACAACAGTTATAAGAAAAAGACATTCATACGTGAGATGTCAGATCATTATCATATTAATTGGAAGTGTGTTAACATTCTATGGATTCGTCGTTCAGATCACGATCTTATTTGTATATGTTAAAAACAAACCATTAAATTGGGACACATCACTATATGCATATTTTAGTGCTGTTAATTTCGCCATCAGTGGCATTGCACTGTGTTCACTGCCATTGGCATACCGATTTTGCAGTATCAAATTAAAAGACACGACTCTCGCGATGATCGGTCTTTTATCACGATCTTTGGGCCTTTTAGTTATGGGCATCGCCACAACAACAGTTGAAATGTTTTTATGTCCCATTATCATGATTTTTTCAGAGTATTCATTACCTCCGATCAGATCGTTATTATCAAAATTAGTAAGTGACAATGAAAGAGGGAAAATCTTCGCATTTCTCGCGTCACTTCAGAACGTGTGTTTCTTCAGCGGCGGAATCATATTCATGAGCATCTATAAAAATGCGACAATTAATGGGACATACACAGGATTAAGCTTTGAAATTACCGCATTTCTTCAAATTTTGGCATTAATTTTATTTGCGTGTGTATTTTGTTAATAATCAATTTTTTATTATTAATTATTATTTATATATATATATTGATATATATATTATTAATCATTGTTTTTATAAATTTACAGATTTTTACATTTTAAAATGCATCCTTTGACCACATCTTTAGATTTTCAAACATTACCGAATGTCATTACCGAAGAACCAAATGACAGTACAGAGGGAAATAATTAAGAAATATTTTTAAAATCATCAAAAATTATAATTATAATTATGTATACATTTTTAGCATTAATCTCAAAACATACATTCAAATAAAAGATTAAATTATAATGATAATGTCATATGAATATGAATATATCATTTTAATTAAAAAAAGAAATGATCGGAAACGATCCTCATCTTCAATCATCCAAAAATATCACATTAATCTAAACACGAAACAATACACCGTTAAATGATAATCAAATATCATATTCCAAAAAAATCATCGCAAAAGAATTGAGGTTTTGAATGTGACTTTCAATGGCATTGACACTTATTGAAGATGATGCTCATGATAATCATGATAATGATCGTAATTAAGCATTTGGTTCATTTGTGTCATCATTTCGCTTTCTCTTTTTGGCGGATGATGATTCTTCAGTGTCATGAGTTTCGCGTTTTTTATTCTTTTTATCCCATTGTTTGTGGAGATATCGCAATAATATATTGGTCTTTTCGGTGGTGATTACTAAAAAACAATGCATAATATAATTGGCATTTAATATAACAATTCAAATGTCAAATGTCAAATGCTCACTTTGTTCATTATGAGAGTGATCTTTCGTTGGTAAATATACCGATGGTTTTTTTGAATTAATACGACACGATCCATCGGATTGAAAACGCGTGAAATTAGTTTCATCATACGATGGGAGTCCTCTGAGGTAATCACGTGATGACTGAAAAATTAATAAATATATTAAATAATCACGTGATGACTGAAAAATTAATATATTAAAATGCCATTTAAACACACGTCATGTTTCTATAATTATCATTCACATGCAATTGCGTGTATTTATATCATTATGCACATTTTGTACATAAATATGCTTAAACATTATCATCTGTTAATATCATCATATATTAATATAATCACAATTATTATTATAATTAAAACAATCAAATAACATGTGAATAATAAATAAATGAATTTACCATTTTTAGTAAAACATTAATACGATGCTCTTTTAATGGCGTCCGAAAAATGCGAATGAAATACAAATGACATATACATTCAGAAAGAATTGAATAAATTATTTAAATCGAATGATTATCAAATATAAAACACTCGAAAATAATCACTTTAAAGTGTATATATATTTATTTATATTTTTAAATAATTGAGCAATCAATTTATGTAAATGCTTTTGATTTAAAATATATTCGCGTGTCTTTTCCCAAACATGAGACTTTCACTTTTACTTCACTGTGACTCTATGAATCTGCGCATTGAGTTTTGCGCCAAAATTAATATCAAACAAAACATTTAATTTCATTTTAAATCATTTAAACATATCCTTTATTAATATCTAATTTAACATTATATTTCATTTTAAATCATTTAAACATATCCTTTATCATCATCTCCAAATATGTATCAAATATTCATTTATTATTCATGTTAAAATATATTACATCGTTATAAACTCAGTCTGACCCATATCATGGTTTAATATTCTTTTCAATTTATTTCATTTCATTATATTATTATTTATTTATTATTTTTTTAACATCATGTTAATCATGTTAAATTACACAATTCATTTAACAAATAATCGTTAATTTTTATTAAAAAATTACATTTTTTCTGTGTTATTAAATATGTCGGATCACTTCACAATTATTATTATAACTTTTATCCAGACTCTGAAAAAATTATTTTTGAAAATTTTAATAAATCCCATTGTAATTCGAAACAATGAAATAACAATTATTTTGAATTTACTTTTTTTTAACTTTTCTGCGATGTGAAAACATGAGCATAAACACTGCGGTTAAAGTGCATCTCTAATATGCTTTTTAAATATTTTCATGTGAATACTTTAAACATTTGTATATTGAATTGAATTTATTTTATTTCTCTCAATCATATTTATTACATTATTTGAATAATTCGTGGTCTATGACCTTTCCTGTACTTTAATCAAATTGAATTAAATACTGATATGTAGGAGTAGTATCTCTATATTATCTGATAATAATATTATTATATTACACAGTATAGTTAAAAAGTTACATAACTCTAAATAACTGTAATTGGAAATTTATTTCTATGTAATTATTATTTTCGGCGATAAGAGTTAAACATATTTTTAAAAAATATTTAAAAATAAAATATAATAACTGATGATTAATATTAATATTGTATATTAATGATACATAACGTTTTGCCTTTCCCGAAAAAAATAGATTCCCGGAATTGCTTGAATGTTCCCTCCCAAAAAAACGTTTAAAACTTATGACTGTTAAATCGAAAAATGTATATTATAAACAGACAGATTATTTCTGAAAAAATAAAATTACCTATAAACCACTACTACATATGGTTCCTATAGCTCTAAAAAGATTGTTTGATTCAAACTATATATGTCTACAGCCTTCAAACATTACAATACCTACTCAAGTCTGTAAAAGTTGTAACATTTCAAAACCTTTATCAAAATTTATTTCTAAACGTACTACTTGTAATCAGTGTAATAATAAACCTAAAAAAGAAAAAGTAAGGTGCAAATGCTGTAAGATTTTGTCTTATTCCTATTACTATCAATATAGAAAAACTTGCAATGAATACTTAAATTTGCCAGAACTTGACTCTTAATTTTTTACAAACATAAAAGCACTAACCACGAAAACCGATGCTATTATTGGTGCAAATGATTTCACATCATTTTTCTAACATTATGACCATTTTCAAATGCTTCGTAGAAATAATAAAATTAGGAGCTATCAGATCCATTCGCACATTAAAAATAGCTATGAGTGAGACAAACTCTCAAAAATTGCGACTTTCGTGGTAAACCAATAAGAACTTTGAATTGGTCATATCACATAGACTATGAAAAACAAAGAACTAATGCCAGTATTACTAATGCTAACCCGCTAGTTACATATTAATCAGAATAAAAGATTAAACAGTCTATTATGAACTAAGAGAAGGGAATAAGTCAGTACTACTGTGAGCTATGCGAGAAATATATGTCAAAATTACATAAATCTAATTTTTTTACAAAATTGATTTATTTTAAATTAATTTTAAATTTATACGTAATAAATCAAGTGGGGTATAATCAATGAATGCACTAAAATAAGTTATCCAATTTTTTCATTTGAAAATAATTTTCAGTTACTTAATTGGACTAGTCAAACTTTTCTCGTAGGTTTTCAATTAAATTTTTAAAACAAAAATTAAAATCTTCTTCTATATCTTCTTTGCAATATCCAGGTAAAAAATGAAACTTTTTAGAAGCCACTTTACTAAATTGTGGCAATTGGCCATAAGGAAAGCCACCTTCAATTTCATTCTTCATATTAATATGAACCTTTTGATAAAAACAGCATGAGTAATAAAAATTAATAACCAATACCTAATTGAGATTTTATTGCAAGCTAACTATACGAACCATGTCGGAAAGGTCCCTTAAATTCATTTTATCAGCGTATTCATTGAAAACCTCAACTAAATGTCTTGTGAACCACGTCATAGAATGAGGTGAAAACGCCGTAAAAGATTGATGCCCTGCGTGATTATGAAAAAATTTATGATCACTTTCATTCACTAGCTGCAAACGTTTTAATTTCTAATTTACCTTCAATTGTCGATCTCCATTCAAAATAATCGCTTTTTGCAAAGGTCTGTTTAACACCATCCGTGCATAGAACGTCTTGTCTGTATATATTAGTCTTGTCTGAAAATATATAATCGAAGTAACAAGTGTAACATTAATAAATAGTAAGACTATATCTTGCCGAAAATGGAAAATTTACCTCCGCGACATGCATTTATAATAAACAGCTTTGGTATGAGTCTTTTACGTAGAGTTACGCATTTTTCGGCACTGAAAAATTCCATCATCGTGCTAACAGAGTACGGTTCACCATCAGTAGCAATCAAACAACTGTTCCCATCACCATGACCCAGGAAAATAACAATTACAGCATCGCATAACGCTAATATCTCATCTTTATTAATCTCTTCAAAAACGGCAGAAAATTCAGCATTTTCTAAATCATTAATGACAAATGTTTTGAACCAGAGCCGAGTGAAAAGTTTGTGAAGGTGTTCAGCGTCTGTTTGGTAATTAGGTAACGGTGGAAAACGTTTACTATCTTTATAATTGACATTACAAATAATAAGGCAAATTCCTCTTGGCTTTGATTTCATTAAAAAAGCATCTTCCTTCTCAATTGCGATAAGTACACTTTTGAAATAGTCTGAGTTTTGATCAGTTTCTATTACAGCTTCATTAGAACTATTCGATTCAAATTCAATTTTAATTTTTTTATTTATTTCTTTAGTATTTTGACCATTTACTATATTAGCCATTTTTATTCTAGTAGTGTATATACTGCCGAACAATAAAATAAATGTTATTTAGATAAATGCGATAAATGTTCATAGTTTAATGTAACTATAGAAACAGATAGCATGACGTTTACTAACGCAAAAAATTTGAATAAAAGCTCAGAAATATAAATCACAAATGTAATACTTTTGGTCAATTAACCCAAATTAAACAAGTTAGAGATTCCTGTATAGTGGTCAATCGTAAGTATATCCCAACATTCAATTAACACGTCAAGTATTAATTGGTTATGGTGTAATGTCGTGTTAATGAATAGTCTAATTTAATTCACTTTATTAACCCTTAAACCCTACTACTGGAAAACGAGTAAACCCATTTTTGGGGTGTATTGTACCCGAATTACAAACATAAATAAATCATTAATTTCATTAATTATTTTAAGTTTTAGAATTTAAGAGACTTATCAATATCCATTTATGCTAAAATAAATTAAATTATACGTTAAAAATTATAATTTATGATTAATTATCAAGTTTAAACATTTGTCAAAATATTTCAAAAAACTGGTAATAATGTAAGACGGCCGAGATGTATAATGCATTTCTGACAACACATGCGATGATAAAAATTACAGTGTTATAACTTTAATTTTAGTTTTATGTAATATAAATTTATTACATAAATTTAATTCTAACAAATTAAAATTAAATTAAATAATTATATAGATAGGTGAAAAAATATCATTTTTATAAATACAGAAAATTTTATTTAAAAAACTCTTCATTCATATAAGTTATTAAATTTCAACGTTTGTTTAGGGTGTAATACACCCCAAATAGGGTTTAAGGGTTAATTAAGAAATTATAAAAATGGAAGTGTGGTAATAAAATTGTGGTACATAATTTTTTTTATAAGTTATTGTGTATTTGTCCATCGAAAGACGCCTACAAAAATCGTAAGCAATTTTAAAAGGTGTGCATTAATCCTATTAATTCAAAAATTTTCTCTAACAAATTATCACAAGTGTTAAATGGCAGAGACAAGTAAATTACGAAAAAGGAAGAAGGCACAGAACACAAATGCTAGTCGCTCAAAGATGCCTAAAGAAGCTGTTGAAGATATTGAAGATACAATGAGACGGAAGGCAATTATTACGGAGAAACCTGAAGCGACTATAGCAGAATCGCAATTTCAACAGGGATGTAAATTACTTGCTAATCGACAATTCAAGCACGCAATTCAATGCTTTAAAGAAGCGGTTGACATTTATGAAAAGGACCATACTACAATGAATTACCATATAAAAAAGAAAATTGCCGTTGGGAAATATTGGTTATGTTGTGCTCATTTATTTAATGGAGAACAAAAAAAAGGCATTGGAATTTTGAGGGAATTGGATAAATTTTTGCCTATTAAACGAAAGATCAAGATTCCTGGTTGGAAAAATCCTCCCAAGAATTGCGATAGACCACGATCAAGTGTCTATACAATGAAAAACAGTATTCGCGGCCCTTGTTTAATAATAAACAATTATGAGTTTGAAAAACATTCGCGTCGCCTTGGCTCCATTACAGACGCAACCCACTTAGCGTTATTATTTCACGAATTACAGTTCCACGTTATAATTAAAAATAATCTCGATGCAAGTGAAATAAAAGACACGCTATTGGAGTTGTCTAAAAATCGTCAATGGTCTGAAGCAAATGCATTGGTGGTCATCATTTTGTCCCATGGCTGTGGCGGAGGTGTTTATGGTTCTATTTATGGTGTTGATGGACTTAAAGCTAATGTTAATGAGATTTTGGAATTTTTTGCAAACAGCAATAGCGATTGTCGATTCATTGGGAAACCAAAATTATTTTTTATTCAGGCTTGTCGTGGGGGTAAGTTATTCGATAAACATTTATTTTCAATTACAATTTAATGTTTTTCATAAATTCCTTTCTTGATATATAGAAAACAGTCTTTTGGGTTATTTTCGAAAAATCTCTATTGATGGCATAGAATTAGAATCGGATATTGCTTCGTCGCACGCAATTTCATTGGAATCTTGTGTAGTGAGTGATGCCAAGTTGCAAAAGAAGCCTCAAGTTAAAGCTCAGCTCGTACCTAGGATGACTGATACTTTTATATGGCACTCAACACTTGCTGGTAATTAAATTCATTTTTATTTGTAATATATTCATGCTAATTCTAATGGGGCATTGAAATTAGCTTTTACTTTGCTTGTTTATATATATATATATATAGATCATGTATCATATAGATGTCCAAATAGCGGATCAGTTTTCATTTCAGCAGTAATTGGCGTATTTAGTAAACACGCAAACACCAAAGAATTCTGGAGATTAGTACAAATGGTAAAAAGTGAAATTATTTAGACTTCCCTCCTTGAGAGTCATAACATTACTGAAATCAAATTGCAGGTAAATAGACGAATCAAGAAACCAAAGCTTGGTTATTCACAGACAACGGAAGCAATATGTCGAGGATGGGAAAAGGATTTATATTTCAATCCTGGCTATTCTCTAGAAGATAAGCTAAACTGACGAAATGAGACGCAAGCCAAATAGCCAAATTAGCGATTACTTTAAAAAAATTAATTTGCAATGATAGATTTAATTACGTAGTGATTTATGAGTAAAGTAAAGAAATTATTAAAAAATCAAGGATTAATTTTATTATATAAATGGATCAACAAAGAATAATAATTGATGCTAATAGTTTTATGAATCAACAGATTCATATATCAAATTCGAAAAGTTTAAACAATTCTTGTAGCTTTATTTCGTGTGTATTATTGTGTTTTATTTTTATCAGTCTATACCGTAAATAATACGCAATTCGCTTGTTCTCTAACGCTCACTCCAGGCTTAACCTGCTAGCACACTTCGTAACACCCACCAGGTCTGAAGATATAGGCGTAACCTGTTAAAGATTTTTAAAGTATAGTTCAAGTATCTTCAAGGTATGCTGAACATATGTTCAAATATATTCGAACATTGTTAAAGATATGTTTAAGTAAATTCAAGGTATCTTAAAGGTATCTTCCGAATACTCTTCCAAAGTGTCTTGAAGTATGTTGAAGTATGTTGAAGTATCTATTTTAAACGAACTATTTTAAAGTATTAAAGTCCTAGGAAATCCTTTTAAAGTCTTGTAGATTTTTTTTGAAAAATAGCTTACTCCAGGAAAATATTGAATTAATATATAAAAAAATTAATAAATAGAGCTTAAAGATAAACCAGAATATCAGAGACTCCGTTCAAAGCAAAGTTTGAAGAACAAAAACGGAAACCTACTTGTAAAATAGAAAATTGTGAGAAATTGCCAGTCAGTAATGGTGTATGTATTAACCACGGTGTAAACTTGAAAACTGTAACAACAATAGAAAGAATAATGGTTTGTGTAGAAAACATGATGCAGAAAAATATATATGTAAAGCAGAAAACTGTGAAAAAACTCATTTGAAAGGAATGTATTGTTTAGAGCATAAAGGTCAAAAATCTACTTGTAAAGTTGAAAATTGTGAGAAGTGGTCAGTTAGAAATGGTGTATGCAAGACTCATAAATCAGATTATATTGGATTTCATTCTGATTTATGTAACAAGTCGGCAGACAAGCAGCCTCGCTGAGCTCTTGATGACTTATTATTAGAAGAGTTAAAGGAAATTAATTATTATTATGATACGGTTATGAGTCACGAGAAAAAGCAAATTTTTAAACTCTGTTTTTACATTGACATTACTAAATCTAAAAACATTATTAAAGAAGTATAATGAAATTTATAAAAAAAAGGAGCGCGGTCATTTTCAATAGTGATAAGGAAGTCATAAACAATTCTTAGAATTGTTATTGTTTCATAAAAATAAATATTTAATCGTGTATATGCGAATAATAAATTTGACGTTTTTAAATAATACTTATAATAAAAATGCCATTTTTTAAAACCTATGCGCAGAATTCGTGGATGTCACGGTATTTTTTTTTAATACAAAACACATCCCATAGATGGGCATGGTCCAAAATTCCAGGGGGGGGTCGTGTTTTTCGGACCACAGGGTCCCCCCTGTGGTTTTTGG
>JAQIWM010000256.1:0-11367 GCA_034695285.1 Eniochthonius minutissimus | reverse complement strand
TCCTCAGAATTGGAAGTATTCGATTGTATTATGCGATGGGCATGTCAACAGTGCAAACGTCAAAGACGTGAAATCACATGCGAAAATAAGAGAGATGTTCTCGGAAAAGCCATTTATTGTCCGAGATATTTGGTCATGACGGCCGACGAATTCATGCGCGGACCATACATTTCCGATATGCTCACTGATGATGAAAAGTGTGCATTGTTGGACCGGTTAATTGGTAACAATGGCATTGTCATGCCCGTTCATTTATCAGGACGTAAATTGGATATCCCACGGAAGTATGAGGAACCGATTAACGGTGATGGCGATAACAATTGTGGTAATGGTGCTTTATCGGTATCGAATGATTCCGACACAATTACTAATGGCCAAGGGTCAGGTGTGATGGTAAATTCAGGAAAAAAGAAAGTTTCCGCATCAAAAAAGTTGCTTAACGGTTTGGGTGATATCGTCGTTTGTGTTATTCAATTACTCGATTGACCATTGCTTTTTATCACACATAAAAAGACTGACGAAGTATTCTTTAATTGTAATTTTACTGTTAATTATTATCAATTATAAATTAATTATTATAAATTAATGCTTTTATTCAATGCATTTTTAATTATTATCTGTGAAAAGGAACTTATTACTGCCCTATACTTTTTTCAAATCCTAATTATTAATCATTAATTATTATTAATAATTAATCATTATTAATAATTAATCATTATCATAGTCTTTGTCACAGTTCCTCATTATGTAAAGAGATATGCAGCAATTGAGTGATGAGATAATATTATAATATTATATCGTGTTAATGAATGAGAGAAGATTTTTGTAATATAAAGTTATACACAATTTACAGGATTTATTATTATATATAAGTAATTTCAATATAAATATAATTATATTATTATTCAGGTTTCACTGTGCCATTTCATTATTAAAAGAACTATTATTAAACAATTGTATATTGATATACAATTGGTACATGCCGTTAGATCTATAATTAGAATATTAAAATATTAAAATATTATATTATTAAAATTCTAATATTCAATGCTTATATTTCACTATACATTATTAATTATTTATAATTAATATTTTGACGCTTAAATGTAACATTTTAATTAACAATGTTTTTATTATTTTTATTTTTCAATTTTTTTTCTCGAAAAATGTCTTTTTAATCAAAGTTCAATGTAATGAAATAGTTTCTGTATTTTATGCTCAATAAAAATTAATTTTAATTAATTTTCAACATTTTAATACTTTTAAATAAATTTGTTATTCAATTGCAAAAAAAATCATCGTTTCACTTTGAATTTAATTACGATATAATTACGAATGTCAATTTATTGAATGCATAAATTGTGTGTATTTTACTTATCAAATGGATAAATAATTATATATAATTATATATAATATTACTACCAATGGCATAGTAAACGACATCCCAATATTCTAATATTTATTTAAATAAATTCATTAATTTATTATTAGAAATTAAATAAGAAATTAAATGGCTTAAGTCAGTAACTTACTAATTATTACAAGAGATGTGACTTTAATAATGCAGCATTAGAAACAGTGTAAAGTTTACACTGTAAACTATCAATATAAGTTTTTAATTATAATTTTAAAACAATATTTTATATGTGAAAAAATGAATTAATTTCCGATTTTCCAAAGTTCATTATTTTTTAGAAACTTTTTAAAATGTACTTAATTCTAGAATTATAATTTACAGTTTGTATCACAAACTTTAAATTAAATTAAATTGTGGTTTAATAAATATAATGTCTTTAATTTAATAAATCGGTTAAATGTTTAAATGCAATAAATGAATACGATGATATGTTAGAATTGTTAACTGCACATTAAATAATTTATTATTATTATTAATTAATTTTTAATTTACAATGCAATACATGGTGTAAATTATAAATTATTTATGAGTTTATAAAAACGTTTTTTTTCATATTTTGTGTGCGAAACTCACAGATGGTGACACACGCATATATGAATTCATCAGAGAATACACACGTGTTTTGTTGATCATTATTAAAGAACGTGACATTAAATCCCCATTTATTTTTCATTGCGTTCTATTATTGAATGTTATTTATTTATGCGTTCGCACATAATTCCCTTTATATGTGCATGTATTTTAATAAAAGCATTCGAGAAAATAACGATACAATTTGTATGAAAATAGAAAATTTTCTCAAAATTGTTTTATATTAATTATCATCATAATAATGGTTCGAAAGAAATTAGACAATCGTTTGAGGGTTTTGATTGAGAATGGGATCACAGAGGGACATCGAACAATGTTTGTGATCGTCGGAGAAAAAGCCAAAGATGAGGTATGATAATGTTTGATTAAAATGATTAAAATATTAAAATGTTATTAAAATATTATTAAAATATTTGACAATTATTAAAAGGTCGTGATCTTGCATCAGATGCTGTCGAAGTCACAGGTGAAAACGCGACCCTCGGTTTTGTGGTGTTACAAAAAGGATTTGGGTTTCAGCACGTATGAGACTGTTTTTAATTAATATTTAATTGAAAATATCATTAATTACTATTAATTAATCAATGTTTAGTCATCGTAAAAAGCGGATGCGTCAATTGCAAAAGAAAATTAAAATGGGAATTGATCCGAATGAAGATAATCCCTTTGAATCATTCATCGCACAGACGAACATTCGATACTGTTACTATCACGAGACTCATCGTATTTTGGGGAACACTTATGGCATGTGTATTCTTCAGGACTTTGAAGCGATCACACCCAATCTTTTGGCACGAACCGTTGAGACTGTCGAAGGCGGCGGTGTCATCGCGATTCTGTTAAACTCTTTAACATCACTCAAACAGTTGTACACAATGGCAATGGATGTTCATTCACGATATCGTACAGAGGCACATAAAGATGTGATCGCACGATTTAACGAAAGATTTATCTTATCATTGGCATCGTGTAAGATGTGTGTAGTGATTGATGATAAATTGACAATTCTTCCAATATCTTCACATGTCGCGGACATTACTCCGGTTCCAAAACCTGACTCTTCAACACCCGCATCTGCAGAGGAAAGTCAACTTTTGGAATTGAGAGAGTCATTGTCGGACACTCAACCCGTGGGATCACTGATCAATTGCTGTAAAACATTAGATCAGGCAAAAGCTGTTCTTAAATTTATTGACGTAATCGCAGAGAAAACATTAACTTCAACTGTTTCATTGACCGCCGCTCGTGGGAGAGGAAAATCGGCGGCGATGGGTTTGGCCATTGCCGGAGCGATCGCATTTAATTATTCAAATATTTATGTGACTTCACCATCACCTGAAAATTTGAAGACGCTTTTTGATTTCGTACTCAAAGGTTTTGATGCGATACATCTTAAAGAACATATGGATTATGAGATAATTCAATCGACGAATGTTGAGTTTAATAAAGCGGTCGTCAGAATCAATGTCTTTCGTGAACATCGTCAAACAATTCAATACATTCATCCGACAGATGCTCTTAAAAACAAACTTTTGGGACAATTCGCGGAATTGGTGATCATTGACGAAGCCGCAGCAATACCTCTTCCAATTGTTAAGACATTAATAGGACCGTATTTAGTGTTTATGTCATCGACAATCAATGGTTATGAAGGCACAGGACGATCATTGTCTTTGAAACTTCTTCAACAATTACGTAAACAGAGTGCAACAAATGGCACTTCAGCTCATGCTGCAGTTGTGGGTCGTGCTTTACATGAATTGACATTAAACGAATCGATTCGTTACAAAAACGGTGATCATGTCGAACAATGGCTCAATAAATTATTGTGTTTGGATGCAACAATTGTTGAGTCACCCCTATCTTCAGGTTGTCCCGTTCCAACCGATTGTCAACTTTATTACATCAATCGTGACACTCTTTTCAGTTATCATAAAGCATCAGAATCATTTCTTCAGAGAATTATGGCTCTTTATGTTGCATCACACTATAAAAATTCACCGAATGATTTGCAAATGATGTCCGATGCTCCCGCACATCATTTGTTTTGTCTTTTGCCACCATTGAGTGAGAAACATAAGACAAAAGGTAAATTGCCTGAAGTGTTATGCTTCATTCAGGTCTGTCTCGAGGGAGAGATATCACAGGACTCGATCATGAACAGTCTTTCACGAGGGAAACGTGCATCGGGAGATTTAATTCCATGGACAATATCACAACAATTTCAAGATAATCAATTTGGTTCATTATCCGGCGCGAGAATCATACGCATCGCCACAAATCCCAATTATCAAGGAATGGGTTATGGTTTAAGATCATTACAGCTTTTGGAAGATTATTACAAAGGTCAGTTTAATCTCGATCTTCGTGAATCAATTGAAGATGCAAATACAGAGCCTGTCGATCAATCTCAAGTTAATTCTGAATTTGTTCCGCGAAAATCGCTTTCACCTCTGTTATTGGCACTTAATGAGAGAAAAGCTGAACAATTGGATTATTTGGGAGTGTCTTTCGGTATCACGAGTGAATTATTAAAATTTTGGAAAAAGTCCGGTTTTGTTCCGGTGTATTTGCGGCAAACACCAAATGACTTAACAGGAGAACATTCGTGTATAATGTTAAAATTGTTAACAGATGAAGACTCACATCATGATTCTTTTATAAAATTGAGTCGAACCAACAATTGGTTAAGTGATTTTTGGATTGATTTCAGACGAAGATTTATTTCACTTTTAATGTATCAATTTTCGAAATTTTCATCCGCTTTTGCATTGAATATATTACACAATACAAAAGTGAAAATTGACGCGAATCGGTGTAAGAGACTGACAAAAGAAGAATTGGAAATGCATTTCACTCCTTATGATTTAAAACGTTTAGAACTTTATGCTCATAATCTCGTCGATTATCATTTAATTGTTGATTTACTTCAATCATTAGCGCGTCTCTATTTTATGCAAAAGTTTGGTCCCGAATGTCATTTGTCTCATATACAAAATGCTATTCTCTTAAGCATTGGTCTTCAGCATAAAGATGTCGATGATATAACTGCAGAATTGGAAATGCCATCATCTCAGGTTTTGGGATTATTTAACAGAACAATTCGTAAATTGTCATCTCATTTAAGAAGTATTGAAGAACATGCCGTGGAAAATACTCTATCAATTGCTAAATCAATTGATGATAATAGTTTGAGACCACTGAAGCAATCTTTAGACGATGAATTAGAAGAGGCCTCACAAAAGATTAAAAAGGATGAGAAAAGACAATTTCAACAATTGTCACAGGATTTGTCTCAATATGCTATTAAAGGATCTGAAGACGATTGGGATAAGGCTTTGAAAGGGACACAAAAGTCACTCATTTCAATAAAAAGGTATTGAAATTGTAATAAATTTAATTATCATTTTTATTAATTAATTTTTCAAAATTATAGTATTGCCAAAAGGAGTGTCACTGATGAAGGATCAGATAAAAATGTAAAATCAGAAAAGAAAATGAAAATTAAACACGGAAAAAGTAATAAAAAGTTTAAACAAAAGAAATAAAATATTCCGATTTAATTTATAGTTTTGTTTATAAATTATAATATGATATTTTAATTTTTTGCTTAATTATGTATTTTAAAAATAAAATAATTTTAATAAAAACAAATTAAATAAATCATACGGATATTATCATGGTATAAAATTGTGTTTAATTATTATTTTAAAAAATTATATTAATATTATGTTTAAAAAAATGGCACGAAACAAAATTAATTGTTATTAATTGTAAAATTTAATAAAATTAATTAATTAATTAATTGCATATCATTAAAGCGTGTAATTATCCATTATTTTGTAATTTATATGAATAAATAAAGCAATTTAATTTAATGATTAATGACGGTCAAATAATTCAAATATAGAAATATAAGACATTCAAAAACCCGGAAACTTCAGGTTTATAAAGGGTCAATCACCACTTTTTTAGTGGGATTTTGTACAATGTGCTCAACTTATAGTACAACTTATAGTACAACTTATAGTACCATGAGTAGGGTGTGAACATTAATTTGCATTCAATTAATTGAAATCATTGCAAATGTTCGATACACCAAAACTTACCCTTCAATTTATGGCGCCAAAAAAAAAATTTCCTCAGACCATTGTCAGATGAATAATTAGTTGTATTTGTGTGGGTTAATAAATAATACAGATAATATATTATAAGGGGAGATAAAGACATGTTCCTAGTGATAAGAAATGTATTTTCCTGAGATATATTTGATTAATATATAATAATTTTTTTATAATGTTTTAATATAAATAAAAAGAAAAAGGGGTTTAGAGATCACAAATCCGGAATAACACGACATTATTACTCTTTCCATTAATAACTATTTTATTATAAATTAACATATTTATTAAGTTCCGTATATTATAATGTCTTTTGCGTGAAACTATTATGACATAGTGGACAGTTACTAAATGTCACGAGATCTGATTTATACGCGTGATGACCGCACCTAATGCATGACCATTGTTGTGACGAATCCATAATCGGGCGTCCGCTCGCAATACAAATCGGGAATTTAGTATGACATGACGGACACACTGTACACCAATCGGAGATCATTGTCTCGCAATGGGTACATTCAGATTTGATTGTATTTCGTGAATCTTTCGGCGGATTTTTAATAAATATCTCAATTGCCATTTCCTCATAAATCTTTCGTTTATCCTCTTCAATTGTATCACATGATTCAAGTTTTATGAACGCTTTTGAACAGATAGAGAATGATCGATTGGCACATGATGCTAATGCCAAAAGACAATATATTTCTTGAGGTTCAATGAAATCATCGTAATCTCTCAAATGTAATGCCGTTTTCATTGCGGCATCGAAATATCCCTCATAAAGTTGCCGCTGACAGAGGATTAAGAAATGATATGCCTCTGCACCTTAAGTAACAATTATTTAAACATATTTACAGATATTTATAGATATTTACAGATAAATAATTTTAATTTTAATTAATAATTAATTAATACCTTTCCATGGATCGTCCAATGATTTGAAATTAATTGCAACATTTGTAAATGAATCATCATTAAGAAGTGAATTAAGAGCATTTGACTTTTTATCATATCGTATCGGAGATTTTCGTTGTTCTTCGTACAACAGACCAATCAATACGTATAACTTTTTAAGAAGTATTGGATCTGCTCTTTTATCTTTCTTTGAATCGTCAATCACTTTTAAGAGCATTGATGCGGCATCAAATACTTTATTTGCCTTTCGATACAATTCGATAATATCAAAATGTTTCTCTTTCGCAAGTAAATGATGTGCATATTTAGCCAAAAGTGAGTCAATATTTGGAACATTATATTCATGTGCTAAATCAATGGCCATTTTCCACTCGGACATAGTTACACAGCAGTTAATTGCCATGTCAACTTTTTTAGTTTTCAGATACGCTTCAACTGCCTCTTTACACATACCCACAGATTCAAAAGTACGACCAAATTCTACTAAAATCGGATGATTATTATTAAAATTGGTCACTAATTGCTTAAGAGCGTCATAATTCTCCAGAATACAGTAACACTCAAAGAGTCGATCATAAGCGCCTGAATTTTCATAATATACCACCGCTTCTTCCCAATTATGATTTTCCGCGTGAACATCTCCCAAATTGCACATCGCATCTCTTAATTGATTATCATTACCTATTGATAAATCACCTTTAATAAGATCCACAACTTTTTGCCAATTGCCTAAAGTTTTCCACAAATTTATTGCCAAATCTCTTCGGTCAATATCTAAATAAAGTTTTTCCGCATCTTCGAATTGACCGTGATATGCGTATATTTCTCCACGTTTTAAATTATCATTTTGCAATTGTGAAATGCGTTTTGTAAAATGTATTCCTTTATAATCTTTGCATCGAACAAATGCTAATTCAGCAGCATTAAGATCAATGGCATTTAATGCCGATTGCGCGAAGAGTCTCCAAAGACGAGGATGTGATTGTTCCTCTATGAATTGTAATGCTTCTGATACTCCGACCTAAAGAAGTTGCAATTCATTAAATTAAATAATTAAATAATAAATAATTAATTATTAATTATTAATTATTAATTATTAATTATCAATTATAAATAATTTAATAATTAATTTAATAAATTTATTAAAATTAAATAACAAAACCTTTTCTAAGAGTTGTCGCGCATCGCGAAGTGCTTTAGTTTCAAAATCAATTATATGATCGGAAATTTTTGTATGTGATGGTGAAGAGTCTTCAGGTTGAGTAATTTCATTAATGAGTTCATCCAAAAGCACTGTTCTTACGGAGAGATCATCAAAAGTACAGATATATCCGCATGAAATGACGGGATCTTCGGGTTCCAAAGTCTTGATATTGAAAACAATTAACTTTGTCTTTTCGGTGATCGCAAACATATCACTATTGTCACACGCCCATTTCATATCCCAAACATCGTGTCGTTCAAACTCTAGTAATTTACCACTCGAAGAGGTATCATTTGTGGCTTCAAAATCATATATTAAGAGAATTCCATTGGAATCAATGAGCGCCAATTTACTTGAATCACGATTTAGCTGCAGTTTCGATGGTCTGCAATTGATATTGAAACGATTAATTACTGATGCTTTTGGAAGAAGATACTGCTGAAAACATCCTGATTCTTGAGCCACAATCAGATTCTTTTCAGATGCACATATTCCAGTGATTGGATCATTGCGTGACACAAACACAGTGATTATTCGATTTTCGTCCTCTAAATCAGCATCTGATCCAATACCAAATTCTGAGAGTGATGATTTTTGAGACAATATTCCTCTTTGTGATGGTAATTGCGCCAATGGTGTGTTAAATCTCCATACACTGAATGAATCTTTTGATGCTGCGATTACTCTTGAATTGGTCATTGTCAAGTGATTAACTGATTGTTCAATATTAACCATATCCACAGGTGTACCGATGGCATTGCATATGATGAGTGATATCATATTGCGTTTTTTGCTTTCATTTTCATCAATTTTTGTTGCGAAGACACAGTAATTACCACACGATGCCATATGAAGTAAATTACTAACACTTTTGATATGTTTAGTGTCTGAAGGGACATGCCAAAAGATAACAGTATTCATCGGATTTCCATTGGGACCATCATTGATATTGTTATTGTTCACTGTATATACAACAGTTGATGCAAAATAACACCATTTATAATCGGGTCTAATATTAGCAAAGAATATGTATGAATCGACACCCAAAGCTATTCTTAAGCCATCTTTTTCCCATGTTAATGAAGTAATATCTTTTCCTGGAACTTTAAGCATTTGGATGTAATCACCATATGCAGTGTAAAACTTAACGTGATTCCGTTTATTTTCAGGTTCAGTATCAATGCGACCGGTGCATGAAAGAATTGTCCCGTAATAGTTCCAACAGATATAAGTCAATGTGATTTCAGTATCTATGATTATGGGTGAATCATCACATTCATTTTTCATCAATTGAATTCGTCCACTGTCAAATCCGATGGCCAACATTGGGGCATCGCTATTGATTCCCGCACCACCATTGTACCATTTAATGCCAATTAATTGGGATGATGAAGTGCCATAATTGGAATGCCGATTGCCGTAATAACCCTATTATAGCAGAAAGTTATTCAATTAAGTCGAAGACGCTTAATTAAGGAAGTAATTATCATTGCGTGTATTGTACTCGAACCTGAACTGCGGGAAGTGGCACTTTAGTGATGAAATTCCCCCCATGATCATAAACATGAACTTCTGCATCGAGAACTCCGATTAGTATTAGTCTATTATCAGGAGACCATTCCGCTTGTGAAAGACGCATCCCTTTTAGTTCTTTGCCCCAAATGCGATTACCGTCGACTGAACCGACAATTATTGCACCATCATCATAAACAATGCATATTTTATTTCCATCACTGGTCCATGCCATTCCACGGACATTGGACTTATTACGATTATTTATCATCTCTTCATACCATGATCCTTTATAAAGCATCCAAACGATAATTAGTCCATTCTGATCACTTGAAGTTAACTTTTGATACGACTCATTCCATGCAACACCCTGAACTGTACCATTGTGTCCCTCGAGAGTTTGATTCATTGACAAGTTTCTTGGTGCTGCTAAACCCTTTCCCTTCCCTTTTCCATCACCATCACTCGTGTCTAATTTAAGAACTTTCAGGAGAGTGTCATCACCGCCGCATGCGATGAATCCGTGTTCACTGCTCCATGCCAAACATCGCACTTTATTATTATTGGGAATTGCGATCTTTTTGCTTAAATAGATAAACATACTTTTCGAACGATTCACGATCGTTAATCAATCATCATATTGTCTTAATGTATATGTTATTAGTTAAATATGTTTGCAATTAACATATATGACAAATGCTATTTCTTTTTTTAGTGTTTTGATTATTTTCACAGTGTTACCATCGTAACTTACATGAGAAGACAAATTTATGTAATGCTCTATGCCGTTGCAAATCGATGGCTTTAGTTTAGTACAGGAATAGCAATTCACTAGTCTCAGAAATGATTGTTCCTCATTAATAGGGTTTTTTGTTTAAGTTTTTTTCCTCAGTACATTGTGATTGGAATTTTTTAGCAAAAATAATCCGCAAATCTCACTGTGGCATGTGTTCATATACTAGTCATATACTAGTCTATGTAATAGTCTATTGTAAGGGCAATGGCATAAGTTCAAAGCCGAGAACTAATGAATCGAAACTTTTACGTGAGAAAAATTTTCGGGCTCTTAATTTTTATGCATCACTGACGGTATCAATGCCTTTTCTGCAAAAACTTATATTATTTTCATCATCATCATCATCATTATCATCGTCATCGTCATCGTCATCATCATATTTTAATGCATACCCCCATAGGAAAAGCCCCGTCCTATGATATGTTTGCAAAACAATTGCGCAATTTGCACATAATGGGCATTGAAGCTTATGATAGTTTAATGCTAATGTTAAGCAAAAACAAGTTTCATATAATCACAGAGTTTCATGTAATAACTGAAACTTATCTATCACATTAGGATTTTAGGAAATCGGTTATCATTCACTTTAACTTCTTTTTTGTCTCAACTTTTTCATTATTTTCATTATAAATTACGTTAAAATATATCATTATGTATTTATTATTTATTTAAATCATTACATTATTGTAATGATTGATATGTTTATTGTAAAAATTATTGTAAAAATGATCGCATTTCGTATTTTATTTCAGTCACTGATACGGTGACTTTTTATTTTGTTTATGACGTCATTATAATTATATTATAATTG
>JAQIWM010000255.1:0-11380 GCA_034695285.1 Eniochthonius minutissimus | reverse complement strand
AAAATGTTCGTATACACTTCAAAAGTTCAATAGAATATTCTATCCGCCCTTTTAGTTCTCTACCATTCATATTAACGTAAACAAAAGTAAACTAGTTTGTACTGGTTTTATCTTATTTATTCTTTTAATATGTTTTAAACACACTATTTTTAAAGAACTATTTTAAGTAATAATTTAGATGATATATTAAAAATGCATTTAAAATTTTATTTATAATTTGCATTTTAAATTCAAGTCATTTACTATTTATTGTTTTAATAAATGCGTTTTTAATGCATATTTAAACATTAACATACTTTAAATATCTTTAGGTCTTTAGTAACATTTTTCATTATTACATCAGTCTATTTATAGTTTAAAAATACTTTCTATTTAATGAATAGTAAATAATTTATTCTAAAATAATTTGAATTCAAATTTAATGTAAATGTTATTAACAAAATTTATTAATATTTATTAATTTTTTAGTTTTGCAAAAGTTATATAATTAGTAATTTATTAGTTAGAGATATAACATTTACTCATTTAAAAAATGTATATGTTTATGTGTTGAGTGTATTTTTATGGACATCATCAGTAAGCAATTTAATGATCCGAATTACAAATAAATTCACTCTCATGATGTAAATGAACGAAGGTAATGATCGGATTTATTATTGAGTAACAGAAAGTTACATCCAAATGCCGATTTTTATTCACTTATATATTGTCTGCCTCTATCTGTATTAAGCTAAAAACTTTTCTAAAAGTATTATACAATCACTAACTTTACATCTGTAATTGAACTTTTAAAGTATATGATTAATTTTAAATATTATTTTTTTAAATATATTATTTTTTTTTATATAAAAAAGTGCTTCGGTCAGCATTTGGACCAAAAGAGAGAGTATTTTCATTGTAAATTTTAGTTGCAAAAGAAAATCAAAATCAACAATGTCAGCATCAACAATGTCAGCATTCGGCATTCTCATATTTTCTTTTCACTCACTACTTTTTGCAAATAAACTTTAAGAGTTCCCTCTCTTTTATAGGTCCTTAACATTTTCTCCTTTCCCTATGCCTATGCCTTTGAGTGATTTTAATTATTCATGAGTTTTGTAGAGTCTGTCTTTGGTACTTTGATTCGTAGTATTTTTTTCCTTCAGACTTCAGACTCTTTTCTCTTTTCCTTTTCCTCTCTTTCTAAATGCATCACTTCCTCTCTGCTCATAGCATCCTCATCTTCAAAGGCATCGGAACTCACTAAATCATGAGCCGGTTTCCACCTGTTTTGTGTTACTATTGAGAAGGTTGTTACATAGAGTTTAACATAATTTCATTATCTCATTTCACCCGATCTAATGCCACACTTTCCTATTTGGCTCTAAATCCAAATATAAAAAAGGGGCAAATTAAAAAAAAGGGTATAATGGGTACGTATGAGCTCAATAATATTAGTTTGTGATTAGGAAATTGCGTGTATTCTTTAGAGCTTCTGACGCTTTTATTCGCATCACTGTCGATCATTGAGCATCTTTCTTTCAGCATCCCAAAGATCCTCATCTCACTCCAGAGCTTATCCATTGCCAAATACAAGAAATTGAATTTATTTTCTGTGCATTGAGAGAGGGGATTACGTCTCTGTTAAAGTTGTTCTTTGGTGATGTTCACTAAATCGGGGGGATTTTGTCATTGTACACCCCTTCCTTTTGTGACTAAAGACTTAAGACTGTGATCGGTGTGACAATAATCACCTTTTGTGATAATCGAATCTGAAGATAAAGGAAAAGAGAATGAAAAACGTGAAGGATGATGCTATTGTTATATAACGAATATTTACTTCGTTTTTAACTCATACTCATACATTTTTAATGTATAAACAGAAAATATATTAAATTATTTTATTATTTATTAACTGAGGTTTTTTTATCAATTTAATTTTAATTCAATTTTATTATAAAATAAAAGTCGAATAATATTAAACTTTATTTATTTTTAAATTTTAATTGTAATATTATATTTTGTTAAAGCTTTAGATATATTAAATTATCATTTTTAAGGCGTTAAATAACAATTTTCTATAATTCCGGACGTACATACGCTTTAATGTGAATCGAAATAGTTTTTTTTCGAAGTTTTTTGATGATAATAATTTTTTGAAATTTCCATTTCTATCGCCTCAAAAATGGGAAAAGATTCATATGCTTTTTTTAAGACATTCCCTTCTCTCGGATTATAAATTATTATTATTATTCACATGCATTTTTCATTTCGCCGGAAATATTAATATTTTGCTCATCGCATACATCTCTCACTCACAATCTCAATCTTATTATTGTACACTATTTTCGGGCGAAACTTTTTTCGGATCATAAAACGCAATAATTTTGAGTTTTGAAAACTTTAACAGTGATGTACCAAAAAATCTGATTTTTTTCATTTTCCGCTGAAGTTCTTAAGTACCTCATGATTTTTGTTATTTTCCCTCTATTTTTATGTCATTTTCATACACCCGCAGACTCTATTCCCGAAGTTTCTCTCTCTTCTTAAGAGTTGGGTTATTGTTGGTAATGATGAACAACTATTGTAGTGAAGTGCCATTATGGTGTTCAGTGATCATCGTTCACAGGAAGAGACTTTTGGCTGATGCTGTTAAAGAGTTCAGTGACTGAATATATGTGATAATTTTGTGACTATGAATTTAGTATTTGAATAATAATTATCTATTTTTGTAATTACATCATTTTTAACAGAACATTAAAGTTATTTAATTTTAAATTAATTTCATTATTCTTTAAATATTAAATATTTTCTTAAGTTTTAATTATTTAAATGTACATTTTTCAAACCCTACTTTATTGAGTAACTTTTCTAAACTCTATTCGTATTACTTTTTTCATTACTCTTATTCTTTTTTGGACCAAAAAAAGGAATTAACGTTAAAGAATGAAATAAAACAAAAAAAGAGAAAATCTCTCTTTTGGTCCCATAATACAATTCATTGGGGAATTTCACTGCACTCTGAGACTTGTCTCAAACACTTACAAATGTCAGTGTAACTTTAATTCGAATCGAATTGAACCTTAACAATAGAAGACAATTGTCTTTAGATGCAACAATATTATCGATGTCTCTCAATCTCTTTTTAATTTTGAACGGCTCTTAATATAATGCTTTATTCAACGTTAAAATAATGATACTTAAATGTGAATAAAATAATACAATTTCCATTTAAAAGCTATTTTTAGAAACTTTTTGGTTAATATGATAATAAAAATTATTATTTATAATTAAATATAACTTTTATCATTACTTTTTACTATTAAATTATTAACGTATACACTTCTGTATTCTTTATTTATAGTGATTCACAGTGATTCATTATCATTTCAACAATCATCGGATCCGATCATTTTATCATCAGGAACATTATCATCATCGTCATCAGCATCAGGAAATGGTATTCCCGATTTTGTTGAACCGATTTCGAATGTGTCTATAGCCACCGGACGCAATACTATGCTCATATGCACCGTTAATAATTTAGGAAATTATAAGGTAATTATATGTGACTTAAGTTTTATTTTATTTTAATTAGAATAAAAAAGCATAAAACTTTTACATTTAATACTTTTAATCCAATTTAAGCTCTATTTTATTAATTAAATGTCATTTAATTTTACGCATTCTCTTAAAGTCATGAATGTTAATTTCATTATTCCAATGCTGTGCTTTTCAATTAAATATCAAAAACCATTAAATACCATTAAACTAATTAATCGTGTAATGAATTTTTTGCAAATTGATTGTTGTTGAGGCATTTTAACAATACTTAAATAAAATATTTTGCTTTTATTTATTTATAGCAAAATTAATTATTTAATTATTAATTAAAAGGTCGCATGGCTTAAGGTGGATTCTAATTCAGAGTCAACACTATTAACGATTCACACTCAAACATTGGTTCATGATTCGCGTTTTCGTGTCTCTCACAATAATCATCGTCAATGGTTTCTTCACATTAGTAATGTTCAAGTGATGGACAAAGGGTATTATATGTGCCAAATTAACACGGAACCAATGATCACTCAAACAGGATATTTGGACGTTCTCGGTACGGACTGTTTATTATTTTAATTCGAGTGATTTTATATTTGCGTTATAAAAGTTAAATTAGAAGCACATTTAAATCAGCATTTTTAGACAATTTTATTATTATTAATTTGTTTACATGTAAAATATAATAATCTAACTATTTAATTGCATTTAATAGTGATTTTAGTTATTTTAAACATGCCATATTCTATAGTAAAGAATATGTTTTGAAAACACTACTATAAAATGGACCCTGAAAAATGATTTAATTAATATTTAATAAATGTTAATTAAATATTTATTTGGTTAGTTCCACCATCAATTGTAGAATCAGAAACAAGTTCCGATACAATTGTCGACGAAAGATATAAATTATCCCTGCGCTGTCGTGCTGATGGTTATCCTTTGCCTGTGGTCACGTGGCGACGTGAGGATAATAAAGAGCTCAATTTAGGGCTTTACGGTGGTAAAAAATATGCAGGTAATGAAACTATGCATTATATGCTATTTCTTATATTAAATTAACAAATTACTTTTTCAGCTGCAAAAATTGAGAGTGAATATCTAAACATTACTCAAGTGGGGAGAGGTAATTAAATATGTTACAAATTTATTTAATTAATATTAATGTTAATTTAATTAAAAGATGATATGGGAGCGTATCTGTGTATAGCCTCAAATGGTGTACCCCCGAGTGTCAGTAAAAGAATTATTGTTCAGGTTAATTGTAAGTTTTAATCAAAAAATTATAAGTAAACTTTAAATGAATAGTGTTATAATGATAATTGTCATCTCTTAGTTCGTCCGAAGATTAAAGTACAGAATCAATTGGTCGGAGCATCAATGGGTAGTGATGTTCATTTAGAGTGCCGATGTGAGGCCTCTCCAATGCCATTGACCTCATGGATACGACACGATGGGGCCATACTCCACAATTCTCATAAGTATGTGATTCGCGAAGAGCATGATTCATATCGGACAAAAATGAAGCTCAAAATCAGTGATTTGGAAGATAAAGACTTTGGAAGTTACAAATGTGTGGCCAAAAATCAATTGGGGGAGAAAGAGGGTCTCGTGAGGCTTTACGGTAATTTTATTAATTATTAGTTAATTATTAATTATTTTCATAATTAAAATTAAGGGAATTGTCCCTCTTTCTTCAAATCGTTTGATAATTTTATCAATTATCTGCCGATAATGTCCTTTAACAAAATGTTCACGTGTCTGTGCCTTATTGTAATTGACTACTTTTATGTAAAAATTGCAAAAATTGATATTGAGATTATTTACAATAATGTTGTGAACAATGCAACAATGTAATAATGCTTCAGTGCGCGCGGCACACACTTAAGCAAAAATGCAGCCGCGTCATTCCTACACACTATATTAACAGTTATTCCTTATATAGAATCTGAGTCTGTATTGTTGTAAAATTAGTTATTTTGTTTTTTCTTAGAAATTCCTCCCCCAACAATGTCCGTTCAATTGCATCCAATTATTCATTCGGAGGATGAATCATCGCGAAGTCATTCCATTACCAGTACAGTAATTTTAAAATTATCTTTTTTATTTAATAAAATTTTTATATAATTAATTAATATATTTATTAATATATTTTTATTATTCAATGTTTTTAATATAATTAATTATTATAATTAACCATCGGTCGTGTTTTATTTGTAATAATTAAACAGATTTCGGAAATGCTTTTGACAATCGATCACATTCTCATCCTCATTCTTCAGGTGCCTCAAAGAGTTCTCTAATGGATCATCACAATGTGAAGAACAAAAGTGGACCCTCAAAACGCAAAAGCGGAGCCAAAAACGGTCAAAATAACGGAGAAATGAATGATGAGGCGAATGGTGTTATTTGTTGCGGTAATATATTACAATTTTATTATATATATAATATATTACAATTTTAAATAATTTTTTTTTGTTTTTTTATTGCATAAAAAATATTATAAAATATTATATTATTATATTCATTATTATAAAAAAAAATTTTAATTTTATATTGAAAGGTCTTCAATCATATTGTTGCATAATCATCAATGCCCTTTTGCTCATGTTTCACCATTTGCTCATCACATGAATCAAATTTATTAATTGTATCAAAAAACATATATCAAATGAATTCATTTAAATCATTTCGGAACTTTTCATAAACTTTTTTCACGCACATTCATAATGATGCGCACTTTTGAGTTCTCAATTGTGTCTCATGAATTTAAAGTCACTTTTTGGGATAACTCAATTAAGACATTTCAACTCTCATCATCAGACCCCATTTATGTTCATATTCACGGTGATTATATTCAAATTTATCATTTTTGACAATAATTAAGTGACTCTACAAAAGGACTTCCGATTTATTATTATTCCGGAAGTGACTTAAAAGATCATGTCTTTTATGCGATTTTTTAGTTTTTGTTAATGCGGATGTTAATTTAGTTTAAGTTTTTTCTTTATCCTAATTTTTTGTTTGTTATAAGTTTAACTTTGACCCTAAAAACATTTTGCTCATATCAACAGAATACAGCAATAATTATTATTTTAATTAATTTTTAAAATTATTATAAAATATAATGAAGTGTCATATGCAAAAAAATATTTGTCTTCAAAAAACCAATTGTTAAACATTGATAATTGAAAAACTATTGTATTATTTGACTATAAATGTATATGAACATTATGATGTGACGATTCATCACTGAAGAGTCTTCATCAGGAACAGAGACATCGATTCATTTGTATATATAATTAAATTTTTTTGGACAAAAATTTTGTTTCATTTTAATGTAAGTACCTATTAATGGAGATAATCAATTTAATGAATAATTAATTAGTTATTTAAATTGTGTTTAAAAGTACCATTTTTGGTATTAAATAAGATTTAAAAGGGATTTATGGATTAAGTGAAAAGAGAATAATTTGCGAATGTTATAAATAAAATTGTATATAATGTTATAAATTCACTTTAAATATACAATTACTGCCATTTGCTAATTATATTGCGGTAGAAATATATAATTAAAATAAATTGTGCTTTTTTCTTAACGAATCTCATTATAAGTTTCTTAAGATAATCGCTTTAATCCTCTTTATACATTAATGCGCAGTCATTTAACAAATCATAGCGTAAGTATAACATAAATATTAATTTAATACATTAATTAATACTTTTTTGATTTATTATTATTTATGAAATTGTTAATTCTCTGTGTGTTTATTTTTTTAAAAATTATTTAAAAGAACATTTTTAATATGCGATGAATTTTTATGATATATAAAAACATAATAAATTTGCATTGAATTTTCTTTTTATTGCATTTTATAATTTTATTATTATTATTATTAAATTTATTAATTAACTAATTATTTACATAAACATGTTTATAAAGTTAATTCATGAGTACATTTTTCTCTTTAATATTTATAAAGTGCATCATAATGAAATTTACGATCGAATTTAAAATGATTTTCCATTTCTCTTTTTTATTTTTTTATTCACCAAAAAATTGGCATCAGCATTGTAGTATTGTATTGTTGTGAAACATCTGTCGGCTTATCTCAGATATTTGTGTCGATATATATTTTTTGCGCAAAATATTTTTTTTTGATTTTACTCTCTCTTTTTTTGAGGACCTCAGAAAAAAAACCACAAAATCGAAATCAGTGATTTTTTTCTTTTGTTTTATGTCTGAACGAATAAAGAACAACAAATGTTATGCAACAATGCAACAGTCTTCAGATTATAAATCAAATGCGTTTTACTTTTTGTTTCGATTAAAGTGTTTTTTCCATTGACCATTATATAATAATACATAATATAAAACCGCAAAAGTTTTTACTCTTTATATTAAAGTATATTTTTATTGTTTTTTATGTTCGATTCTTTAGTTAGCCTTTTGAAGGATTTTGATCTTTTCTTTTCATACTTTAATCCTTTATATATTAGTTATTGATCTGTTTACGTTTATAGAGACTTTTCTTTTAATCAAATACAGAACTGTTACACTTTTTTCTTGTCTTAAATTATCCTTTTATATTGTCAACACTATAAGTACTACAGTAATGTATTAGTCCCCGATTTTATTGCATTTAATATTATATTTATTGAATAATTTTAGTAAATAAAATCAAAACACATGTAAACTTAAAAAGTCATACACTTTATAAGTAATTATAAAACTGAAAAATTTTAATATTATTCGTAAATTAATATTAATTTCTTTAGGGAATTATTTTCAAACTTTATCATTAACTTTAAGTAACGATTCGTTAGTAAAGTTTGCGTTATGCTCCGCTTATTTCTTTAGAAAATATTTTAAGCATTTTTTAAATGCAAAAGTCTATTGAGACCTCAATAGGGTTTAAAGATTAATTATATTTTGGTAGAAAAAGAAAAAAGTGAAAAAAGTTTGAGGGGTCCTGTTATGCAATACATTACATGTACTATTGTGCGGGAGATTCCAGTGTGCCTAAATGGGGAGTTAACCCCCCAAACACCACGGGGGAAATAACATAAATCCCCCATCATCAGATTTTAGAAAAATTAACTTTTCTCTCTCATGAGGTATTCAAAACAGTGGTAACCAAAAGCCTGTCACAACATTTCACACATTGTGTATCACTGGATTATTCTTTTGTATATTTTACTATTATAGCATTTCTTATTTTGCTTAAATCTGAATTTAATGCTCAATAGCAACATATGAAATAAATATTAAATCACATATATCCCTCACCAGTGGTGAATCAACAAAATAAAGAGAGAAATAAATTTGCGATAATAATGCACAATTTCCATCTCTCTCTTTCTTTTGTCTGAAATAAGATTTTGGAAATTTTCTATTTATTTTTAAATATAATTTTATTTCTTTATACGTATATATACACTTATTTTATACCATTGTTGCTTATCACTGTTTTATTTGCGTTTTTAGCGCGTTTTTACTCTCTTTTTTACTCATTCAATCGATTGATTCAATTCAAAAAAACGAATGTATTATTTTATGAAAAAAAAATAAGAGACAAACTCCGTACTCAGAGTGTGATATTCAAATGAGAAATGCAAATACATGATATGATAGTGAATGAGAAAATGGAATAAGAGATATGAGGAAACAAAAAAGGAGTGAAAATTTGTTTAATTTTCAAAATTACATACTATTTTTTATATGCATTTCGTTATCGCACAAAACGCAGAGAATTTCAAAACTTTTTTAGCGCCTCAAATGTATTAATGTATTAAACACATTTATGTATATGCGTCCCTTTTTTGTGTGTAGAAAAACGAAAATTACATTTTCATTTACATTTTCAATTTCAATATAAATTTCAATGCATTTTTGAACTGAGTATTGAAAATTATGGAAATTCGGAGTTAAGATCATTGCGTAATTTAATTTTTCAGACTCTCCCTTTATGCGTCTCTCTTTTTCTCTCTCTGCAACTTTCTTCTCATACTAGTAACAGTCAATGCTCTCTCTTTCTTCCTCTCTCTCTCTCTCTCTCTCTCTCTCTCTCTCTCCCTCTCTCCCTCCCTCCCTCCCTCCCTCCCTCTCTGCGACTCTCTTTCTTCTCAACTAGTAACAGTCAATGCTCTCTCTCTCTCTCTTTCATACACTGTTCTCTCATTCTTTCGAATTTTTAGAAACTTATATCGGAACTGCTCTCGTATCAGAACAGAGCCGAAATACTAATATTGGAAATCAATTTAGGGTTTGGGGCGAATTAATTGAATTACATTTTTGATCCCAAAATATTTTGAGTTTTCCCTTTTATTTAATTTAATATATTTTCCTTATGTTTTAATGAATGAATCGGCATCAAAATACGAGAATCAATAAATGGTGTGACCCTATAATTTCTATATGTGGGTCCACTTAAGTATGATGCTCGTATCTAAATTACCATACAAATCTGTTCCTTAAGAGTACGTATACACTTCAATTATGCGTCTGTGACATTTCTGATGAAGTAACCACTCCAAGAACTTTCATACTGAAGTGGACACATGAGAGTGGTCAACAGAATGTCTCCGCTAAATCATTATTAGTATATTACATGCCGTATTCACTCGAAAATAATATAGTTTTCTTATGGAATACGGTTATTTTTAATAATGTATTTTTATGCGCATTTCTAGTTTTTGATATTATATGATAATTTCTTTTTTTCACTTTAAAAAAGAATTGAATCATTTCCTTATCACATATATAATAATATAAATACACATTATGTATTAAATATAATTTTTTGATGTTCGCCACAATATGCTTTAAAACATATTAAATATATTAAAATTTTTTTTATATATACATTTATTAAAGAACTACCATTTTATGGCACTTTTCTTTAGAAAAAGTGTATTATTAGCGTATGAAAATGCATTTTGTATTTCAATTCTCACGCTCATATAAAAACTTTTTATTGCACTTTCTTCTTTCACTTCACATATTTCTCAATATGATATTACATGTAATATTAAATGTCAAATGACCCTAAAGCAATATTATACTATTGTTGGGCAGAGAAGTAATTTGTGTATTACATCGATATTTTCAATTTTTTATTATTTTTTTTTTGTGTTCAAAAAAATGTTTCGATCGATTTTTGTGACCGAATTATGGTGTAAAACGCTGGACTCATTTATACCATTTGTGCATTGTTGTACAAGACTATTACACTAGAATTAAAATAAATAACTGACTAGTAAGTGTATTTACATATTAATTTTATATTGATTTTATCTTTGTCTATGAGTAAATCACTACAAAAATTTGCTCAGTTTTATAGAAACGTTTTAATCAAAAGACTTTATAATAATTCTCTGATATTTTTAAATTCAACGCATATTAACTTAAACATAGGCATACACAAAATAGTAGTGTATGTTTAAAAGTCCATAAACATATTGTGAAATACATTTATTACATTTGTTATTATATGTTAGCAGTTCGCTGGAAACGCATCCAATTTTAGAAATGTTTGAATGTTTCCCCAAATTTCACAGTAAAGTTCAATATGATTCAGGTGCAGGTGCACTGAAAAAGTGAGTACAAATATTAGGGAAAATTGAGAAATTTAAGAGCCCGGATTCGTTCCCAGCGAATTTGGTTATTAGTGATGTTCATTTTAGTTTTTTAGTTATTAGTTTAGTTAATTTTACATGACTAAAGCTAAAACTAAAATTTTGATCAAAAACTAAACTAATGACTAATCTCGTTGAGGTGAGTTCAATGATACCCTATATATGAAGATGGGGTCAACGGGGGCTGTTCTACGGGGTCAAAAGT